>OOFC01000604.1:2864-34835 GCA_900323345.1 Pseudochromis fuscus
TTTTTTCCACTGGTTATTTTGCACATTTTTGTTGTATTTTAATGTATTAAAATGTACAAATTACCTAAAAAAATGTAAATACAAATAACCACATTCATTTTTTAAAACATGTCCTAAAAGCTTTAAAATATTCTGTATATTATATAATATTCTGCTCAATTCAGGTTTAATACAGTGAAGATATCTCTAATATTTCACAGACTTTGTGACAATTAATATGAAACTTTGGTTTTGTAATTTTAAATATATTTGCATGTTAATTGCCAGATATTTGTTGTAAATTGAAAAAGAAATTTACAACAAAAATGCAAAAATACTCCTTGTCTATTTATAACTATCCTTAAATAATCATAAAAAAGCCAAACATCCTCTGTGAAATAAACCTACAAACTGTAATTACTGTATGTATTTTTTGTTGTCGTTATTTTTTCATATTTTATATTTTTTGGAGACCCAGCTGTTGGAAAATCAGCAGAGAAAACAACCTCACTTTAGGAGTCATTTAGTCACATAGATCTGTTAATAAGCAGTTGTTGGGTTGTTATGTAATTGTAATTTTTTTCTGAGCTCTGTGTTGACAGAAAATTTCCACTCACTCTTTCCCTTCAAAAAACAGTAACCAACAAAACAATGCACTACAAGCTCCATTTAGTTGCTGTTCTGAATCCTGATGCTGTTATCAAACACACTACCCACCGATCCATCACCACCACAGCACACCAACACCATTCACCACGCTACATAAGGCTACATCCTGCACTGTCAGTGAACACTAGCACTGGATATAAATCTGCAGAATCACCAGGGGAGGCTCAGCTGTCCTGTTTTCACAGCGTCTATTTTTACACCTTCACTTAACAATGTCAGAAATCCATCACAGAAAAGGTTCTGGGATCCAACGGTAGCTTGAAACAGACCAGAATACATTGCAACCTATGGCTGGACTGAGAAAACCTTTTGTTGGGCTTAAAAATACAAACTGTGGCACAAGTACGACAGATTTAAAGGGAAAAAACTGATTCAACACACATGTAAATTGGTGGTGTTTAGTTGTGACTGCGCTTTAAAGTATTTCCTCAGAGAGAAAACGCCCATGTGGCAGAAAAACCTCATGACTGTCAGAAGGAAATCCAATTATTCTTTGTGTTCTTCAGTGTTAGGAATCCAACTGGTATTATGCTAACACTAAAGTATCACCTGACCTTTCATATTTCCTGCAGCTGCATTCACACACACACACACACACACACACATACAGAGTAACCGGTGGCTGAGGATGGATTCTCTGGTTCTCTGGGGGGCAGTTTAGATGGTCACGCCTTTCCCTCTGTACCACTGAGGCATTGCCACTGTCTGTTTCACATTTAACATGGCACCCCCCCATCCTCCTCCCTCCCACACACCCACACACACACACACACACACACAAATAAAGAAACACACCATACACACATGTAAATGCTTACACTGACATTGCCTGTTTCACATTTACAAACACGCGCCTGTGCACACATACGACACATACATTCATCTGACACTAACTGACAAGCATGCAGAAAGACACACACACACACACACACACACACACAATGGCTCTGTCCCTGTCTGTTTGACATTAAAGCTGAGTCCCTCCGCACCAGAAGGCAGTTGTTTATGTAGATATAAACTATTGCTCTAATTACCCCATATGTAGTCCTCCAAAAACAATGACGCTCTCTGATGAATATTTAACGACTGAACTCACACACACACACACACACGCATAGTAATGATGTGTGTGCACAACATCAAACACTGCCTGATTAGAATTTATCTCAGGCAAACAGCATGGCTCCTTTCTCATGTAGTAACTACAGACATGATTTTCTCAAACTTTCAGTCTACATCACAGACTGTTTACAAAATGTGACGCAACAAAAATGAGCCCGATGCGGAAGTGGAAAAAAGTGCAGTACCACTGATGGCCACTAGATCCCGGGTTGAAAAAATTCCAACAGACTTCAATTCAAAAATTTTTATTTTTAATCAGGAAACTCAGTCAATACAGTTTTCCCACAAGACACATTCTCCATCTGAAAACAATAATCTTTTGGTAGATATTAGGCTTCAAAAGGTTTTGGGAGTGCCCTAAGGTTCAAGGGTCAGACCGCCTGCTCACTCCTCCCTTCATATCCAAATATGGTCAAAAATCCAACACATTCAAATGCCATCTCCTCCCTTCAAAACCAACAGGTGACGTCACGTTTGCCTTGTTCATTATATTTACAGTTTATGTTCCAGAAACATAATGTACGTATGTATAAGAGGAGGAATATAAGGTAATATTATAAGAACTCAGGGGAATACGATTGTGACACAGCAGATTTCTGAATGCTTGCATGTCTGTTGGATCTCATTTTAAGTCCGAGGTGTTAAAGCAAAGAAACTAAGAAGCGCTGCCGAGCCGTGCCAAAAAAAAGAAAAGACAAATTGAGCATTTACATTTCTTTTGATATTAATCTCAATGTAACTGCTCCATCCACAAAACTTGCTGCAGTTTTTTGTAGTTCTCACCCTCAATGTTTTATTCGACAACTGGGAACGTCTGCAACAACCGATATTTCTGATGTAATAACTGGAATTACATTCAACTTTCTCGAGCCATTATACACATAAGAGAGAAAAAAAATATTTTACTGAAAATTGGTGCACTCCTTTCATCATTTCATCACTTGGCATTGATAGCTCTGATGATCTATGGTCCCAGCGTAGATGAGGAAACTTTAGTGCAAGAGTAAAAAGTTAAAGTATTCAAACAGTTGGGGCCAAAGAAAGTCATGTTTAAGTTGAAACTACAGGAGTATGGACATGAATGTACAAATTGTTTCTCAACTGTTCAAATATAGTCTTTAAAAGAGGAAATCTGCATATATTTTTAGATATGTTTCAAGTGTCTCTGCGAGCCTCAAAACATGGCAGACAGCATGTTGTGTTTGTGTGCTTACCCAGCAGAAAGAAGTGTAACATGGTCAGCGAGGGGAACACACAGAGGGTGAAACCCAAAGCTCAGGGGGTGATATCTGGGAGGCTGCTTGCTCCGTCGTTAGTTAGCATCAAAGAGGCAGATGACAGCTTCCTGTGAAGAGGCAGGAGAGGCGAGAAGATAGATTTCAATCAGACGTGGTGCGGGTACACACTTCCAAGACAGATGCATTTCTGGAATAAATGTCACTCGTATCATTAGGCTATAAATACACAGGTATTTGTAAAATAGCTGTGAATAAGCAAGACTGTTGTTGATAGGACTTGACGCTGGTCTTCATTTAGTCATGTTTCATTGGACATGTCCTAGCATGTTTACTGTTAACAGA
The DNA here is from genome assembly GCA_900323345.1 of Pseudochromis fuscus. Taxonomy (NCBI): domain Eukaryota; kingdom Metazoa; phylum Chordata; class Actinopteri; family Pseudochromidae; genus Pseudochromis; species Pseudochromis fuscus. Next base: position 6,215 of record OOFC01000604.1, read on the forward strand.
AAAGAAACTGCTTATGTATATAAAGTAAACAACTTTTTATGTACTTCAAATTTGCTTTCTTTAAAATTCCTATTATTCATTTTGTTCCCAAACAAGCAAACAAACAGAAGAGTGTAGTGGGTAGTCATCCAATTTGTATGGAGTAAACATACCAACTGATATTCAAATATGCCAAAATAGTACTTGTAACATAAATATGACATATGTTTTCTGTTGTTATATAGGTACACAGGTTAAAAAAGATTAGAAACCTAAAGCAAATGCAAAAAAACATATTGAACCTGTGACATTCACTATGTACCAACTCATAAACCCATGCACTCTGCACAATCAGTCATATTTCAAGGCATACCTACCAACATTTATAAACACAGACAGAGGTCAAAGAGGCAGAAATACTACACTCCCCCTTCAGCTCACACAGTTTAGCACTAATCGAACCACAGCGAGGAGAAAGTTAACAAACTAATAAACTCCCCTCTACAGGTGATGAGTGAAAGAGGAGGGTCAAGATAAGCTGTGCTTTAAACTTTGTAACTGTATTGAGATTAATCATTTCTAGTATGTGGGAAATACACAAGTATGCATGCTCATAACTCATACACAAGTTCACATACACACCACATTTACCACATATTCTTACAAACACACACACTACTGAGCCACATTCTTGCAAAAACAAACAGACAAAGTTGTTCACTGAGATAAAAGTAACACTTTATGTGAAAAGGTGTTTCAGCTAACTGGAATTGAAGTAAAATACAAAACTATCAGTTCTGAATTTTAATTTAAAAATGTTTACCAGTGTTTCTCCTTTACTGAGCTGGACAGAACTTCTAATATTTTGTGCAGAACAATAAACACATTTCACTGGAAAGGAATAAGCTGTCAAGTCGACCACTCTTGTGTGGATGCCTTGTCTGATCTGTATTAGCAAAACAAAACAAAACAGTAAAAAAAACACATGGATGCCAAATACATACCAAAGTATTCCAAAACACTGGCAGGGCAGGTTCTCCAGCTTTTTCCTCAGATGCTCAAACCTCCATGTGGTTCTTGAGCTCCAATAATGCTTCCCAATATATATCCAACCTCTATGAAAACAGGACACTGGTTATAAGTCAAAGCTACTAACGGTACATTAGATAATTATGTTTAACCTTTTATATTTACTGTTTAGTAGTTTTAAGCATACGGTCACTCAGCTAGCCTTATGTCTGTATGATGTTACCTGCTAGCTGCTAGCATTGCCATTAAAAACGCCGATAACACCACGTTAGCTATGTTATGCTTGTAAAGTAACGTTTTTACTTGGCTCTTAAAGCATGAAAAAATCCAATGTAGGCTAATATTTTATTTTAAATTTACAATGCATTAGCTACTTAATAACTGTGAGCATAAATTTACTACCACTAGATGCCGCACGACCCATATCAGGCAACAGCAGCGCAAACGTCATGATCGCCGCCATAGTTGTGGGGGGGGCGGGGCTTTGGCAAGCATGGTCGCGAATGTAAACAAACGCATGCGCGCACGAGTTTGTCTTGCAAAGATGTGCATTAGACTTTGATATGGTCCAAATTTGTATTTTAAAGGCAGAGGTTTTTCTGCACTTGCCAAGATTTCAAATCTTAAATTTAGACGTGTAATCAATTATCTTATTTTTAAAAGATATTTATCAATCTCGGCCTACTTACTTCTATATTTTACAATCTTATCTCCAAAATTAACTTGCTGCATGAACAGATAATTTTACTAGTTTCGAGTAATTTTATCCAGAAATATGTGTTATGTCAAATATTTAGGCCCTACCTTTTGGTTGTTGTTACAACCAAAACCTACGCTCATTGTGATGATTGTGATGATGTGCAGTGTTGTAGTAAATATCAAGTGTCAAAAAACAGACCTAAAACAAACACTAATAATGATGAAGATGTGATGTTTATTTTTGTAAGACTGAAAGCCAGCTTGTGTGCTCCCAGTAGCAGAATAAAAAAGATATAATAAGATAATAAGAAGTATACAATGGGACAAAGTGCACAGGAGAAAAGAAAAAATAAATTTTGCTGACATTTATATTTTCCTGCAGGTGCAGTGGCAAAAGCTACATTTGACAATCCGTGCTTATAAAGAACAATTTCAGAAGTTACTGATAATGTAATATGATAGTGAGACAGTGAAACCCACAGAGGGTGAACTCAAAAGCTAAACAACCCCCACAGTGCACAGACCTATTCCTCTGATTCATCGCTTTGTAACCCAGTTCCAGCAACACTACAGAGCACTGACATGTTTCCCCTGGTGTGCCACCTCAGGCGTACAGGCGCTGCAGTCCTGGTGGAGTTGTAAAAAGAGAAGTAGACATGCCGTATAGAGTGAAGTCTGGCCCAGAGGAAACAACAGGCCTGGCCCTTCCCTGCACCTCCACCTCCCCGGTGACCTTTCACAGAACAGAGCACTGGCAGAAAATTACAGCTCCTATCTCAGCGGGCTCTTAAAGGATCAAACAAGCCCTGGATCTGAACCACACGGACATACAAGAGCCAGTACACATACATACCATGTAATGTACCTGCATGGACGTAGACACACATATATGGAAATTTGCACAGATAACCGTAAAGAGCAATGCATGCAAACACACTGAGAAGACCCTAACTACACATAGACACAAAATACCAACCCCTACACACCAGTGGCATGTGATGAGGTTAGAGTCTTTCAGAGTCAGATTTACAAATATCAGTGCGGCTTTATGTCAGATCAGCAAGATTAAATGTGTTATACACGTGTCTGAATACATTACTTGGGCTGTGGAAAGTGAGGACATATAATGAAAAATGCCTGCCTCACCTGCCACACACACACACACACACACACACAGGCAACATATGCTCCCTCACACACCTGCACAGACACAAACTCACTCCAATTACATCTTCTTTTTTTGACTCCCTCAATGCAGTCCTGAGGGAGCAAAGATGGGAGCGATAGAAAAGAAGAGGATAAGAGGATGAGAAGGGTGCCTGGAGCCAATACGAGTTGGTTTTCAAGGAAAAGAGTCATCTAAACAGTCAGTCCCTGTCTTTTCTTTTGGAAAAGTTAATCCCCGTCCCTCTCCCAGCAGATATGATCCCTCGTCTTCAGGAAACTGCCGACATGAAAAGAAGCAGGTGAACTGTCTGGGGATTCTATCACTGGCAGAGCGATTGGATTCCACAATACAGAGATGAGCTTTTTTTTTTTTTTGTCATGGGCCAGCAGAGCTATCTCCTCCAAAGCAGGTCCAGTGATCAGAAACTTACCTCTGGTTTTACCTCTGTGTGTGTGTGTGTGTGTGTGTGTGTGTGTGTGTGTGTGGGTGAAATGTGAGCATATCTGTGTGTAAGCTGACTTACAGATTACACGTCTATTCAAGCGTGTTTTTTTGAATGGTTAGTAGGCTGTAAGAGTGAGCCGGGTGTTATTTTACAATTCATAATGGATAATATGCTTTTTTTCTACAGGCACATGTCAGCTAATCTGGGCCCACCCACTAACACAATGTTTGAGCTGAAACGCTTTGATAAAGCCGACTCAGTACAAGGCCACACTGTGGATCCTGATTTATCCATGAAGGTAAATATAACATGTCTAAATAACATTTTGTTTCCCAAAATGAGTAAATGAGTCCTCCCTCAAAGTGTATGACGTAATTTGTTTGCGTTAAGTCAACAGGTTTTTATTGTTGTGTTCATTACACTAATGGCTCTTTTTCTCCATGTGGTACCAGCTCTACTCTACTTGACTGGACTGGACTTGACTTTGGTACCGGGGTGACCGTTTGCTGTACAGAGGAGCCTCCGTGTAGCTAGTGGTCAGGTGAAGGAGGAGAAAGTTAACGAACTAATCTTCAGAATAACTGTTGTGGTGTCACAGAAAGCAGTTTGAAGATGTTTTCAGGGGATAAATTAGTTGATTTAACCTCCAATTTGTTGTTATGTAGGTTAAAGCCTGTATAAAAAAAATTGCTTTGCTGAATTTGCTTTTCAGAGATGTGAGGTTCTGCTACATCCTCCATCAGCTGTTACACTGACCAGGGAGTCAGAGCTCAGGATCCTGCTGACATTTTATAATATAATTAATATAAAATCTGTTATTGTGCTTTGGATCTTGAAACTTAAATGAAACTTATTCTGACTATCACTGCATCAGCTTATGGGTACAAATATTTACGCACCGCACAGTTATGACACAATAGCAGAGTGAGAGGGCCCTGATTTCAACCAATCACATTTTAGAACCTGCTACCTGGCCAGCCTTTCTTTTAACCACATGGGAGCTAGTACTAGAAAATGGGGAACCAGGTACTTTTTTCTAATGGAAAACCAAACAAACTGAGTACAGACGAGTTGATACCATGTAGTAGAAATGCACCATGAGATTCAAACAGCTGATCCTGCCTGATTGGTTCATGTTCAACTAACAACACATGCAAAAAAACATAGATTCAAGATTCTTTATTTGTCTCCTCCACAGCAGGTTGAAAACATACAGAGCAGTGAAATACTGTTCCTCCTTCTCCCACTAATCATAACAACTACCAATGCACAGAGATGTAAACATATGTAAGTTACAAAGTTATATAAATAGACTGCATATGAATTTTAGTTCAAAGGGATATTACTGTGCAGAAATTGTATGAATAAGATGTGCAAGATTTCACTTGTGCATTGTAGTGGATAAAAACATTGAGTTTTTTTGTTAAAACTGTTGCAACGTTCAGTAATTTTACCAATTTAATATTTTTAGAGCATGTAATTTGATAAACCTTTGTGTTTCTGTAATAGTTGTTTCTGTAATAATGTGAAAACTGAGTACATGCTTTTGAGTCAGTCAGGATTTATTGCGTTGACAAGGTGTGTATTTTTGAATTTGATATGAATTTATATTTGTTTTAATTATATAAATACTGTTCCACATTTCAATGAAGACTTCTGTATCATTTTTAGAGCAAAGAAATTTGTTTCCCTGCAGGACCTATTCACATGTCATCACAGGAGCAGCGCAGGTGTAATTAGTAACAATAATGGACGTTTTACAGTCATATACAGTACAGCTGCACAGAGGCATGAAATAAAACAAGGCTTTAATTAGCAACAATTAAATGCACCTTTGCTTTTCTAGCAATACCAAACTACACCTCCTGTACTCACACTTTTCCAGCTACTCTGAGTTCAGCTCCCTATTCATATAATAACCAGCAGCACAGTCTTTTACAATGATATCAGTTCCACCAGGAGAAAAAAACATGTCTCCATTGCTGCAGTTCATCATGAAAGCTACAAGACACTGATGTTGTAGAAAGCTCAATACATGCTGCTACTGCTGCTAACTGCATGTGTGTGTCCTCGTGTGTGTGCATATTTTAAAATTACACATTTGTATCAGTACAGGTGTGTGTGTTCCCCCGCCCAATGGCAAGCAGCTGTGAGGGGGCCCCCAGTCTTTGGGTGGTCTCACACCCTCATCCATAAATTATTAACCCGCTCTCGTGTGGCTGGCCTTGAAGTGTGGTGGGCTTTGGGTTGACACACTTTTTCACTGACCTTCTTCATGTAAGCATACTCTGAAATGTGGATCACAAGGGGAAGATTAGATGTAAAATATCAATATTTGATTTTATAACCCCAGTTTTTGATTTTGTTTATTGATTCTACTTCACAAAAACAAGTCAAATATGTTAAAAACAAAACAATAAAGCTTGTTTTCAACCAGATTTAGAGTATTCAACACAAGAAAAGGTAAACACAGTATCTCAGACACATTTATAAACAGAAACTTCTTCCTTCCCCCGTCTGCAAAGCTAAAAGATTTCCATAAAGTCATGATTCATGATGAGTCCTGATCCAAAACAAGCCTCTACTCTTATTACTGTATATGTGCTAATTCCTCTGTGGTTTCTTCCTGTTCAGCAGGTGTTTCCAGTTTAATGACAAACATAACAAGCTTCTGTTAGAAAGAAAGTAATACTTTCATTTAAAGACAAAGACAAACATTCAACAGGCTTCAAAAGTTAAAGGGATCAGCGTGTGATTAAATATTCATATCAGTTGCATTATATTGGAAATCTGTTTGCATAATTGATGAAACGTCCTTAAAAATTGGGAACTAAATCAACTTGAAACAACTTTGCTCCATAAAGTTTTATGTGTCGAGGGCAATAGTGCGTTTTGCATCTCGATTTATGCATACTTAGCAAAAGTTTACCCAAACCTACTTTTATCTGTCTATAAAGCTGAGAGTGATTGCGAGACTTTGTGCCTTTGACTGACACTCGAGATGATAAAGAAAACACATGCTCGAATAAAACACACAAACAAACTGCCGCATGCTAGTTAAAACAATTCACTGCATATTTTGCTGGCGTTTAATCATTCCCGTAAGTATAAAAATTGCTGTTATTATCTTTGGCTATTATATCTAATTGTTGCCATAGCTCATATAATCAGAGTTATATGAGGCCTGGAAACTGTGTGCATGTTCAGAAGTGTTTATGTATGTGTGCATAAATGAAAGTGTGCAAATGTTTATCAACTGAATGTGTGTTTCTCTGTGCATGTGTCTACAGTAAATATTCAAGTGTTTATCTTTGTGCATGTGAGCATGTGTGGGCCCACATTTGTGCAGTTTATGAGTGTAACTGTGTGTGTATGTGTGTGTGTGTAGTGTGTCTGCACATGCATGCGACTTAAACCAACAGAGCATGTTTGGGAGGAATGTGGTGCGTCTGGAGATTGCAGGTCTCTGGGAACACAGAGCGCATTAGTGCACTTAACATAGTTGTTCATCAGCAGCGGCGTGATAGGCGGCTCTGTTTCCAACACACACACAGGCGTCACAGTGCACACAGACACACACATACCTACATACAAACATACAGCTTAGCAGTCTGGCATAGTTTCCATGAAACATGTAGAGGAGTTAATTGGTGCATTTTGAAGAGTCAATTGTTATTTAAAACCTCCCTCCAGCCACCGACTAATGACCCTTGGATACAGTATTAAAACCGTCTGTCATCATCAATCACTGTCACGTCAGTCAAGTCGTGTGAAGTGCGTCTAGAAATGCTTTTTAAAAAAAACAGGTTAGTCACAGAGTGCTTCACAGACAAAGAACAGAGATGTAAAGTAGAACGAACATACAAACTCCACCAGAACTAATTTCACCACCACCAGCTAACTTCAACTAAGGCGCTCATAGTAAAAACAATGACTCTCTGACTCTATTACCGCCATTTCTCATGCGCTGACATCAATTGTTTTGACTCCATCAGAAATCAAATGGAACCATGCTCTTGGCGTCGCGCTAAGGTTAATGCTGCAGCTTCAGAACCAATTCAAAACATGGCTCTCCACCAAGGCATCCACCGCGCTGCTGAGAATTATCAAATTCCCAGCGACACTTCCCTCAACGCTTAAAATGCAGAGTGAGATTGGAAGTAATATGCTCAGCTGTGTAGGACAGAGATCATTTTGATACTGTGTAAAGATTGGAAAAGCACAGGGGACGCGCAAAAAGCTTCTTAGATTGTATAAGTTAATCATGCATGAAAGAAGGCAATACAGAAACATTCAGGGCCCGTTGGAAAACACAGGATTTTTTCACCTCCTGCTCACCCTGTCCAAGTTGTGAGCCTCACTGGCAGCGATAGCAACGTTACGAAGCCAGGCTTTTATGAGCTTTGGCCGTTTCTGTTGATGATAGGATCCCTTTATAGCAGAAGGACTGTTTTTTGTTAATGACCTCTGGTTGCTTCAGCGTTAGCATGCTAGCATAGGAAAAGGAACCAGAGAGCCCATAAAATACATTCCTACATTGTTTTGATGTGACTGAAATAAAAAAAATAAATTGTTATGACTGTTGTCTATCATGAGACTTCATTGAATCACAGTTAAAAAGAAAAAGAGCAGAAGAAGAAAGAGAGTCGTCTCTTCAGCTTGTTTTCAAACCCCATCCCAGGGAACAGCTGTTGTTCATTCTGCTCGGCTGTGCCGGGGAAGAGCACCAAATCGTGCTGTTTTCAGCCCAAATAGCTTACGCACAATTACTCTGCCGGGGATCTGTGTGCGTTGGCACGTCGCTGCAGTTCCCCCTTTGTTTTCTTAATAATTAGCTTGTGTTTTCACAGGGGGTTTATATGTGTGTGGGGAAGCCAGCCTTTTCAAGGCTACTTAATCTACTCCCTAGTCTGTCTCCCTTTTTTCTCTCTGTCTCTCGCCCTTGCTTCATCTGCCCTCGATTGCTTCACTCTCCCATCCTACCTTATCTTCTGTGTCTGCCCCGCGACGCCTTGGGCCTGCACGGTGAGTTCAGGTGTTTGTGCTGCGGCTCACATTTGATCTCAGGAGCAGAGTAAAGTGACACCATTTTTGCATCATTGGTCTTTTCTTTCCTGGAAGGTTTGTGAAATCTAGAGAGGATCAGGCCAGCAGTGGCGGGGAGTGCTGGGTGACTTCATGTCTAGGAATATGGGCATTCATGCTACACTAATATTGAAGCAATGACATAATAGATCACTAACAATATTCATCATTATCATAAAGGAATCAACCAACACACAGAGGGTTCACACTAAGCTTTTCCAAAGACAAAGCTGCAGTGTCCAAGCAGCAGGGCTTTTATTTTGTGTGTCCCCGTAATGTGTGTCCGACACATGAACTCCACTGTTAAACACACCTCCACTGTAAACATGTCAATCAATACGGGCCTGTGTTTGACCAGTGGTCGATATGCTGTGTGCGAGCCAATCTCATTGATTTTCCACCTGCTCAGTCGCCTCAATCACCTTGACCCTGGTGGGATCTGTTCACGTAGCCCTGCGTTAATTAAACTGAACTCAGGACATACATTTGATAAAGCACATGCACAGATAAAGACACAGTAACACACACACACAGAGTTGGGAGCACAGCTGTTGTCAGCTGGCGAGCGAGCACACACACACACACACACACACACACACACATTCTTAGCTGTTACAGGAGACGCTCTGTGACTAGAGGGTCACCAGAATGATCCCTGAACCATCTGGGAAAATGTGGCTGAGGAAGGTGAATGAGTAATGACATAGCTGCCATTTAACGTGCCTAAGCAAACATTTCTGAGGTAAATTAACCATTTTTAATAGTTGATTATTGAAAGAAAAGGCAAAGATATCTTTTCAGTGGTTTAGAAGGTAAATTACGTGTAACTATGAAGAAAACTTGTCCAGGTTTCACAATAAGAAACTGACAGCCAGGTTTTCTGTTGGCCATCATGGATGGTTTAGATCTGTCCAATAAAATAATATCTTTAAATGCCAGGTGTTTTAAAACCTCCTGTAAAGCTATGTCTGTTTGAATGTGGTGTTATTTGGCTTATTTGAACCCCACATCTTTCTTTTTCTTCCTCTTTCTGTTTATCATACATAAACCCACATGTCACAACAGAAACAAGACCTGGACTCTGGACTACTGTCTCCAACGAAAGTGGAGGAACAACTGCCATTAAACTATTAGTCCTTATGACACCACTGAACGGCAAAAAGTACGTCTGAGATCATGCTGATGTGCAAATGTTGCATCATGTCCTGTATTCTTACACTGTTTCATTCAGCCACAGCACAGTGAGACACCAGATTAAAATATCTACCAACAGACAAAAGCACAGACACAGCTTCGGTGGAAACTGAGGTCACCAGCGAGGAATCTGGATGAATGATGACTCGCTACTCCCGTCTCTCTTCAACTTGGCATAAATATATCTCCTCAGCCCTCAGTGTGGACTGACATCAAATAATATTAATGTACAATAGTTGCCGAGCATCCAAAACCTGAACAAATACTGTAGTGTCAATATTAAAGTTCAAGTGCCACCTGGAGCATATATCTATTGAGGTAAATGTCTCAAGATCGAGCACAGATTGTATAGAGAGCATAAGGAAGTCACTGTGTCTTTAATCAAGACTGATATAACTTTTCTATTTGCCAAAAAGTTCAGAAAAAAACTGCACAAACTCAACATTGTTCATAAACATCAGACTTGCACAATGTGAATTTGACAGGAACCCTTATCAATAAAACAACAGAGGCAGATATGTATTGAAACGTATGCATTTCCAGTGCAGGGACGTCCACATAGGTGTGTTTTCCCACTGGCCCACTGGTGTTGTGGATGAGGCTGTGGGAATGGGGTCACACCTGCGCCGGCTGGCAGGGGTGATAAACGATGTTGCTTTAAACTCTGGAGACCGTCATTTTTGGGAGCCACTGTTTACCCTCCATTGAAGTATAATGGGGGCCTTTGAAGGCGGGCAGCGCTGGGGACAGAGGCTGCCCTCTGTCTGCTGTTTTGAGAGGAGGAGAAACTAGCCCTCGATTAGCTAATGACACATTCGGCTTCGATTTGCCGTAATAGGACAGAGCAGCCCTCTGACATTAGACTCTGGCATTTCCTACTCCGGCTGCTCTGGAAAGTTTCTCACAGTTTTCACCAGTCGAATCAAATAAATCAAGAATTTGGTGAAGTTTTTCTGGTGAAAATCTGTGTAAATTTCATTATAAATCTGTGAAGAAAACCCTCTCATCTGTATAAATACACTGGAAGCAGGACAGCTCATGCACTTCAGTCATCGCCTGCTCAAAAACCCTTTGACACAGTGCTTTCTGCATGTATCAGACACCAGAGCTGCCTTTTCATGCTAGTTTGGAGAAGTCATCAGTAGATCCTCTTACCACCTCTCTTATCAGATGAGGTTGCATATCTGGGTGCTCCTCCTTATTTGTCTTTTGGGCCTGAAGCGATAAAGTGACGCGAGAATGACAGTCTAGACTGCAGCTGTCTCGGTTTGAAGCATTCCAAACCTTCACTGAAAACCACTGTAATCTCACACACACATGGACATTAACACACACACACATTCAAACACACCCGTGCAAATACAATCAAGTCCAGTGCACATACTGTATAAACACACACACAGTTACACGGGTATGCACGCTGAGCCACATGTACAGAAAAAACAGCCAATTGATGTCAATCCAAGCATGTAGCGGCTGTGTATTAGATCATGATTAGCCCGTACTGCCTGCAGCCAGTGGAGCGCAGGACATCCTGACTTTCTTTTACATTTTTTTTTTTTTGTTAGGGGATTTATGCGGTTAATAGCACCGCAGACTTTTATTTAAAGCCTTATATCAACTGTCATTCACGTTTTCCACTCAATACATTCAGATTTTTCACGCAGATTTACAGTTATGAACAGACAATTAAGGGTAGAGTGTAGTCAGTGAGTTACAAAAGCAAATATGTGTGTTTTAAATACACTGTTATGTCTGGAGAAACCAATGGAGACTCAGCAACACACCCATAGCATCACTTTAATTCATCAACAATATCAACTTTTTTTGTTTCATTGAAACAAAAAAAAAAAACTTTTCTCCTTTGAAATCAAGTCGCCTCAGCTAAACAATCCCAGAGGGAAGTTGCAACCATAACAAATGGGTTTAAATAACAACATGCAGCAGCAATCTCCTCACAGCGCGGTGCATTGCGGTCGTCATTCATCACACCACCGCAGCATAACGCGGGACTTCCACAACAATTACTTCTGTCATTAAACTCCCGGTATTGTTGTCGTTTTCTCGTGTGATAAGGGTGATTACTGGCCAAGCGAGGGCTAATCTTCTCTGATCTGCTCTGCGGTAGGAAGAAAAGCAAACCTCAGCTTGCCACTCAAGCCTGACCGGGAGGAGAGGCCTGTACTGCTGTGTTTGACTGCCTCCCTGTGGCTGCTGCGGGGAACTGCAACATCCTCATGATCTGCACCTCAGGCTGAGTCAGGAGCCCCGTCTGGGACTCGGAGATTTTAACATATATTAAGAGCCAATTGTAGAAAATGTGTTGCCTGTAAAATAAAATACAAATGCAACCTCACAGTTTTTAGTGTTTCATGTGTGTGTATACATATGTACTATTACACCATTGTTTTCAGAGATGGAGTGATTGATGGAAGAAGATCATTTTTCACAAGTTACAAACAATAAATTTAAAAAAACTATTAAAATACTGATGTAAAGAGCTAATATTTTCTGCTGTGCTACTAATTATTTTATTTTTGCTGCTACAGATCACAGCTGTTATTTTTCTCATGTGTCTATATTTTAACAAATTCCAAAAAAAGTATTTCAAATCAAAGTATTTCTGCTTCAAATCATCATTTCTTAGCTCTTTAATTTGAACACATTCACAGCACTGATATTATACTACTGACATCTGTGTTTATTGTGGGTTTGTCCTCACAGAGTTTATAATTCAAGATTAAATTGTGATGATGTTTCAGTGAGTAACAGGAAGTTAACCGCAGTAAAGTCGATCTCATCATAATTGGACAGATGTAAAAATTATATGAAACTGGCATGAGGTTGATGTTTTCAAACATCATAAATTGACACCGATGGCTCTGAAAACTGTGTCTAATTTACAGGTTTGGATGACTCTGTACCTACTGTGCATCAGCTGTGATGATACCATCCACAAAAAGCCTTAAAAAGTGATGTAAATATTGAGCAGCACAGCCTGTAATCTTCCCAGTTCCCCAGCAGTCCAGTCAAGTACAGTATATGGACACACTGCTGCTCTCACAAGCTCTTTTACTCTCTCAGGCTACATCATTCACATCATCGTAAAAACGGGGGCCCTTCATCACTTTACAGTACCCAGCGCTACCGTTAGCCCCAGGCTCTCACATCAAGGCCCACAGCCTTCCTCCCCACGCTAGCTGTAAACCTCGCCTCTGAATGTACAAGGGAAGAGGGATGAGAGGGGGTTATTGATGTGCCATAAACCCCGTTATTTTATCGAGGCGCAGAGGAAACTAGGTGTGCGGTGAGGAGAGGAGGCGCTCGGCCTGTCCGTGTCCAGCAGGTGTGTCTCTTTTGAGGAAGAAAGAGGGAGGATTAGAAACAACTGTTGTCCGCCAGCCTGTTGTGTTGTGTTGTTTGTTTGTTTGTTTGCACAGAGGCATCGTAAAAACTGCAACAAGCACGAAATTCAATTTGCAATTTGCACAAGCGTGAGAATATTTCCCATGTGCTTGGATAATGTTATTCTATTTAGATTAACCACTAAACCTCTGTTCAAGATCATGGTGTATCCCTGAAAGCTGAATACACTCTCAGTCTTTACTTTAGCCTTATTTGGGGATGAAACCATTAGATGCAGTATTTCACTTGGTATGCGTGTCAAACATTGATGTCATAATCGTTTAAAATGCTTAAATTTACACTGAAAATACCTGGTAAATAAGCTAGGTGCATTTCAAAAGCTATAAACGGCTCATATTTGACATTTTTGACAGCATTAAAATTTGATCCCAGCATCTTGTGAAGGCCAACAACTGAAGAGTTTACAGATATCTCCAAATCAAAGCAGAGTAAAAGCAAATGTAACCCTGTAACATCCACTAACAAAGACATACTATCCAAGGAATAATAAGACTGAAACTACATGCAACCAAATCCATCCATAATATTCCTATAAACCTGCACGCTTGTACGAAAACACGACTCCAGCATTAGCTACCGTATGGAGAGAAAACTGAGAGTCTATCTTTTTATATTGGGACTGGCCAGCTGCCCTCGCCTCCTTCCCCAGCTGTTGAGTCTCCCACATGACAGAGGATACCTGCTCATGTCCAACATCGTCGTCCTCCACCTCTTCCTGCAAAGGTGGGCACACATACATGCAGCCCAGTTGAATCAAAAACAAAAGAAACACACAATGCATCCAGTGACCTTGCAAGCATGAGAAACACACAAAAACGCACAATCACACACACACAAAAGTCCTCAGGGTGATCATTTGTCATGTGCAGAGGAATCTTCAGTCATGCTCCTTATGCTGAGGGCTCAGACTTAAGGCATTCCTCTGGAAATTTATGTCCAAGCAGCTGTGGTCTCATCCGCCTCTGTGTGGACCTAAGAAGACAACGCTGTCTCAGGAATTATGAGGGGGATCCAATCCATTACACACCTCCAATCAACTCCGAGTGTACATATATGCACATGTAAGCCATTTTCTGTGTGCCTTTGTACGTCTCTCAGCATGTGTAACACTGAGCGTTTTCCTGCTTTCACAGTGAGCCTGCAGCTGCCTCAACTCCCCGTCTGTGTGTGTGTGTGATTATATGCATGTGCACGTGTGCTAGTGTGCAAAGGACTCAGAGATGGTTTTGCGTTCAGCTCTTTGATGGCTGGACGGTTATCCTGAGGCTTTATGCATCGGAAGGCCACGGTCTAAAGGGGAAAAGCCCCCTGATTTCACATTGTGGCCATATGGACTGTTACGTTTCCCTCTCAGAAAGGGGTCCACGCCAGAGGTAAACACCGGCCACAGTAATAGATGAGGTCTTCAGCTGGTCACAGAGTCGGCGGCGCAGTGACATCATCATAAAGCTGCTCTGCACATGGGAAAATAGACGATGAATAATCCCAGTTTAATAAGAGTGTTTAATTCTCAGAACTTTATTTATCCATTAAAAGGTCATTGAAAGCAATTTCCTATTTCATATTTACACACATTCAAATGTTTGAACTACTCAGGACGACCACAGTCAGAGGGACAGCTTTGATTGGACCTGGAGAGCAGGGACAACGTTTACTCACAAAGAAAAACCCATAGTTGATTTAAAGCTGATAGATGGCAGACCGGCCTGAACTTGTTCACCAAGCAGCATTTCTGTGTGGATTTCTCCTCGGTGCAGATTAAACACACTGGCAGGAGTAAGGTAAAGGATGGAAACTCAATGAAGTGTGATGATGATGTGATGTGTTTAGCGAGGAGGGTTCAAGGCCTCGCTTTGCGCATGTTTTCTGCATGGCGTCACTTTCTTAAACGGCCGAACCCCACAGGGACGGACGGTAGTGGAGGGGAGAGGGGGAGGAGGAGAAAGTAAAATGGACGGAGAAATGAAGAAAGGTGCATTAGAGTTTGTTTTTCTTGTGTTTTTCCAGGAAATTATCGAAGGTAAAACGCTAAAAAATGAAACGAGAATCACTGGAATTGAACTGAGAAGTAAACAAACTGCAGAGACTCGACAGAAGTGGATTAGACAGAAGAGAAAAGGTGTCAAATTCACCCTCAACTAAAATTATTTGATTGTTTGCATTTTAAAAGTTTGGATTTTTGAAAAACTAGCAGCAAAGCAAATTACATTTTCAGATAATATATTTTGGACGTTGAGAATATACTTCAAATTAACAAGAAGAAGGAGAAGGAGGAGGAGGAGGAGGAGGAAGAAAAATAAGATAAGGCAAGAAAACACTTCATTATCCCCAAGCCACAAAGTTCTTGTTGAGGCCACCAGTTGCTGGACAAACTGGAGGTCCAAACTCCAGTCTCACCTGCTGACTCTTAAAAAAAGAAAAAGTAATTTGTGCCGGCGCTGGGAGGTGAGGGCTAACTAAAACAAAAACATTGTTATCGTGATTAATCAGCGGCTCTGTCAGCGGGGCCAAGGTGAATAGAAAGTGGCACAAATGACTGTGTGGAATTTCTGGTGTGTCAGACAGAATAAAGCTGCAATGTCCGTCCTTCACTCACATTACTGCTCAGAGGAAGACTCAGTGCAGTGGCCTTCGTCTTTTCCTATAATGTACACTCCAATCATGTCAGTGGAGGGGATGCACTTTAGATTTGCATGTCATAAACCACCAGTCAGACTCAGGACCAGATTCTGTTTAATATTTCTTCTGTATGTCATCATTTACTCCACTAGAGTTGGATGTGCACAGGTTTTTTCAACTTTTTTCATTATGATCCCTTTTCAAATACAGTATATGTACACATAGTTTAAGCTCTACTTCACACAAATAAGTAAAATGACCTATAAACATATGTATATGACATAAATTAGCATCATTTTGTACCATAGTCACACTGTACACCAAAAATGTGTAACCTTAACTTTCAGCATATAACAGTATGGAGGAGAAGTCATTCTGCTCATAGTGACATAATCAAAAGCATCTGATCAGCTTTGACTTTCTTGTAGCATCATTTTTTCAATCGTTTTGTCCGAGGTCGAGAATAAACTTTTTTTTTTTAAATGTTTTTTCTTTGTTTAACTACAGCGTTGTGTTGACATTGCAAAAAATCCTTTGACTTTCCATTTCTAAACTGGAACTCTAGCATAACCTAAAAACATTTACTTCTTCCTGATTTGTTTAAAATGTCTTTTCTGAACAGATCAGCACTTTGGTTTCTTCTACAAACGAGCTGAAAACCACAAAATGACGGCAACAAGAGAGGCCGATTGAGAAATACAGTTCAGTCACCCCATGAAACTTATTGATATGCAACGACTTGTTCCTTTTCCCTGAGTTTAAAACTTGGAACAATAAAATATTACAGAAAACACATGTCAGGTGAAAGTATATTCAGTGATTAATCTGACATCCTTTGAGGTTTTTGAATTCTACACTGGTGTGATTATAATCTAGTCTATTTGTAGCTTCTTTTAATTGACATCCAACCTCAAAAGACTTGATTTGCAGAGATGTTTTAAATAAATTTCCAAGCAGGTTAAAGCAGTCTCCTGTCAGCACACTTCACTGTGTGAGGAGACAGAGCGGTCTGCAGGGAGGGCTGCTCCTGCCTTCATCCCGCCCGAGGAGGTCATTTGGTCTGATGCCTTTCACTCGGTGTAATATAAACTTCCTCACCACAAGCTGCTCACAAACAGCATAAATAAACAACCGCGGGACAAAGCAGGGGTTTGGAGCTTGTTAGAGCACACAATTTCAACATGAGAGTTTGTTTGTTCAAATTTGCTCGCGCGGTGACCTAACTCCTTTATACCGAGCACATGTGTGGAAGAGGGCATAGGAAGGCGAAGGGGGGAGGAAAAAAAAGTGGAAAAATCCATATTTTTCCAATATGCAGACGGGGCTGTTCATCAGGCAAAGTTTGACACATGTCTTTGAACAGAGTTAGAAACAACAACTCGGTGGAAAAAGTAAAAAAGATGAAGTGGGGGGGTTTGGCTAAACAAATGTCATTTTTGGACGCGGCTGCAGGGAGGATGAGAAAAGGAAAGATGATGAAAAGAATGAAAAGATACATTCCTAAGAATCTAACTCACTGCCTCACTGTTTCCTGGGCTTGATTAGAGGGATGCAGTGACTTGCGGGTACATTAAGATTAAGATCTCGGCTGTCCAGAGGGAATTACAGAAAGGAAGCTATATGGGTGTCTTTATCAAAAGTGACATTGGTTTTTATAAGAGGAAGTCTCATTACAGCCTGTGCTTATGCTGTGCAGCCATGCAGCTACAGCACTGTTTGTGATGGTTACACGGGCCACTCTGTAATCAAAAGGTCACAGGTTTGACCCCCACAAAATTGGTACCATGAATTAAATAATGCTCTGCTTGATTCCTATTTAGTAGGATACACAATTTCAGCTGGTTCATGAAGACAGCCTCTCTCCTTTCTTTCTTTGTAAGCTTTCAAATGGTTCTATCTTTTATGATTATGATTCATTTACTGCTTATTTTGAAACATGAATATATGATTATGTCAATGATGAAAGCTAAATCAAGTCAACGTTTCACTCAAGAGTGTCAAGGAATACTTAAACCACCCAAACACAAGACGGGAATCTATTTAAATTGTAAATATACATGAACACGTACATCTGTAACAACTCCATGCCGTCGAAGGAAAGACTGTCCTGTTGTTATAGTTGATCTCGCTCAGTCAGTAAGTACTCAGTAGCTTTTATACTGAATGAATTCAGAAGTTACAACATTCCCTTACTCACTATTCATACACACACACTTGACAAAAACACACATCAGGCAACTGCAGAGTAAAAACAACTCAGCACCTGTCCCCAGGATGAGATATGGAAGAAACAAAACAACCTTTTCATATGAGACTTTACAATTGTCCTAGCAGGAAAAGCACAGGTGTAAATAATAACTTAAACAATGACTCTGGTGAACTCAGGTGTTCCTGTAAGAAATCAACAAGCACAATATCAGAAGCTGAGCCTCCATCATTCATCCATCTTTTTTATTCACTTATGCAATAGGGTTGCAGGGGAACTGGAGACTAACCCAGCTGGCACTGGGTCAGAGGTGGAGTACACACTGGACAGATTGCCAGTCTATTGCAAGGCAAACATTATAGAGACTGGATCAGCTAAAGGGAATTTTATTATCGTTTCCTACTGTTACATGTGAATATGTCTCCTATGGAAAAGGCCCACTGAGGAACACTGGACACTTTCTTTGAACTCCAATGTGTTGTGCATCAACTGGAAAAAATAATTCAAACACAAAGTCTAGTGAGTATTTTTTTTGTTTTAATGGTAAAGTCAAACCTAACAACAACATCACATAAACCTCTCAGTAAAAGATTTGAAACTTGGCATGTGAGTTAAAAAAAACAAAACAAAAAGCAACGCAATAACCTTGTTATGATTCATGGAATCACTTTTAACATACAAAAACTCATCATAAAGTAACATTACAAGAATATTACAGCATGATGACTATTAAATCTGGAGCAGTTGCCAGTGTCAGGGTCCAGAAATATGTTTGGCATAAACTGGGACAACATGTCGAAGATGGCGATTAGCTTTCTGTGTCCAGTAACATCTGAAGTCTGCTGCAGAGCAACAAAGACCAAGGACCTGCCTCCAAGCTACAATCTTAGCAGCTGAGCACCTCGGCTGAAATGTGATGGTCCATAAGACAACCTTCACTTTAGCAACTGGCTTCTGACCAAAATATTCACTTCAATGTTCACTGCCCCCAGAAGTGGTACAGACGACATTGTGACCAGACTATACAGATCCTCCTTTGTTTCATTTCTGCTTTGGCCGCTTTGGTTGTGGGGAGTCAGATGCTGTGTCCGCTGCTTTCTTGGATGCTGCTTTTTTTTTAGAATCTTTATCAGCCGGATCAAAAAGAGCATTTCTGAGAAAGCGTCCAGCAGCTGCTTTATCCAGACGGGCAGCTTTCTTCTTGTCTGTGATCTCCTTCACTCTGTTCATATATGTCCTTATTCGCTCCTGACGAACAGAGAATAGTTACAGAGGAATGAGACAATGTACATGTATACAGAGGAAGAGTGAATATGCCGAAATATTACATACCAACTCCTGTTTGATTCCATGCTCTCTGGGATTTACTCCTTGCGTTACCAAGTACACTGTAAGCAAGAACAAAAGTAAGACTAATTGTTCACAAAATTTCGGAACAGAATAATGATGCAGATTCTGGGTCAAGACACATTCGGTACAGAGCTCTCAAAAAATAAAACTGCTCATTTGTTTATGCCATTTCCTCACAGAATCTTTGTGCAGTCACTGACTCTCAGCCATGCTTCTCATTATTATAACATGTAACTTACAAATATTAGGTTGGCAATAAAATCTAAATAAAATAGAAATGTGATGTATGTGCACAAACCAAGTGATATATTTGTGACTGAAAAAGCAGTTCAGTACACCTTCATTAACGACACTTATAAAATGCATACATACACATCTTTGCACAACAAAATCATGTCAGTATTGTACAGTGCTGCCAGCTTGAAATGTAATCCTCAAATCAAAATAAAGCACAATAAATCTAAAAACAGAAAAAAGAAAAAAGAAACTTACTCCAGAATAATGAATTAA
The DNA here is from genome assembly GCA_900323345.1 of Pseudochromis fuscus. Classification (NCBI taxonomy): domain Eukaryota; kingdom Metazoa; phylum Chordata; class Actinopteri; family Pseudochromidae; genus Pseudochromis; species Pseudochromis fuscus. The sequence continues at coordinate 25,925 of OOFC01000604.1, forward strand.
GGGTGTAGGCAGACATCAGGTCCAACTTGGCTTGATCCAAAGGATCCAGCTGTCAATAAACCAGATTTACTTTATTTCCAGTTGTATCAAACAGATCAAGATCATTTTCTCATCAAGATATTACTTTATTCTTCACAACAATGCCATTATAACCAATACCAAGAGGTGTACAAAGTGTACCTAATTGTCTGTTAATTCTGAGACGGATTAGTAATCTATCCTACTGTGTATCTTGCTTCTTGCCCATTTTAAGATGGGATAAATCTAAAACTCTAGTTGTGAATATTACTATAATGAATGCAAGTTAGTTGATGCCTTTAATCTCTGATGTGTGTGGTGTCTCTATACAGTCTAGGATGATGCTTGTCTTTCAACTTTTAACTTACAGGAGAGAATACAAGTGCAAATCCAAACATGTGCATGAAAAGTCACAATGCCTGCTGTACCTTTTGCGTTAAGTCATTTCTGGGCATCGACATCAACTTCTCCAACATGGTTTTGACTGAAGTCACTGAGGAGTCGAAGCCTGTGAGCTGTTCGTCTATCTCGTGAGGGTAGTCTTCAGTGCTGCCTTCCGCTTCCATTTTCCTGTAAAATAATTAAAATAAATCACAGAATGTTATGCATCTCTGTAACACGATTTTTCCATTACACTGAAGATAACAACAAGAAAGGCTCCCATTCAAATCGGTAATGTTAGCTTAGCTAGGTAGCTTGCACATGGTGCTAACAGCGTGACAAACTAACGTTTACTTCAACAGAAATGTCAGTATAATACTAAACATTAAAGTACACGAGTACATTAAATCATATTATGCCAAACGCTATATTAAGCGATACAATGGTTCACTGACGACTCTAAATTTCTGATATTTACCTTTTTAGCCAACAACACGCTTTAGTTGACCGGACGTGACGTCAAATAAAATGGCAGCTCGTCTTCTTCTCTTCTTCATCAAAACTCTGCTGCCGCCTGCCGTTTGGAGGAGTAAGCAAGCTAGTTAGCATTAGCTAACTTTATTTATTTGAAACTGTCTGTGTTACTTTTATAGATGGAAAAAAAGTTGTAAATGCCAAAAACTTAAAAAAAAAAATAAAAAAATCTCTATATTGTTTAACAGCCGTATCCCCATCTACACGGACGTTTATGGTATGTTCCTTCTAATATTGACGTCTCAGTAACTAGTTTTTCCACATATATACGCGGATTGCATATTAAATTAAGACGGAAAAATAACACAATATTTTTTGGTGTTGTTTTATATTATTGTCAATGAAGAAAAAGGTGTTTAAGATATGTCTAAATGTAACTTAATATCTGGAGGCAGCGGTAGTGTTCACGTTGCTATGGTAACCTGTGTGGTGAATGAAGCTGAGTGCTATGTGCTGGAATGTGAGACAACACTTTACAGCGTTTAGGTTGTTGGACTGCACACAGTGTTGTGGCTGAGCAGGACCAGGAGACGCTTTGAGGCTTGTGAGACATGGACAACTGTGATTTGGAGAAGCTCTCCGTTTCTGCTGGGAAGCTCCATCCAGCCTTCACACCAGAAGTGACAGACTACACAGTGACAGTGGAGAGCAGTGTCAACAAAGTGACTCTGGACCTGATGACTAGTGACTGTGGAGCTTCTTACAATGTTGTGAGTACAGTCCTGCAATCTGTGTTGTTTTCATTGCAGTCTCTTTTACACCAAATTTGTTATCTTTGTGTTTTTATATTTTAGCTCTTTGGTGATGGCTCCAGTACCATTAAACTGAAAGATGGGTTGAACAGAGTGGAGATCGAGGTGGTAGCTGAGGATGGTACAATAAAGAAATACGGTGTGGAAATCACCAAATTGTCAGCAAAGATCGCAGAGCTGAGTCATTTAGCTTTGAAAGGTGATATTCCACTTCAGCCTGTATTTTCTACCAAAGTCTACGAATACAACAGTGAGTACAGATTTGATTATTTTCTGTTTTATCAGAATTATTTTCCCTCCCTATGATATTATTTCCCATTTCAAGTAGAGTAAATGCACCAATGTATTAAAATGCACTTGCAAATTAGCTTTAATATTATATCTAGTGATATCTATTGATGGTGATTTTTGTATAAAATGCATAGACACAAAAATTATTCTTATTATTTCTTAGGCTGCAATTGTGTATATACCTGTATATTTATTTTTTCTTTTCCTTTTTTGAAGTTTCAGACTTCTGTTGCCCTCACTGTGATTTTATTCTCCTAGGTGTTGTTCCCTTTTACTATAAAGCAGTGGTACTTCTTCCCAAGGTACCAGACAAAAACATCAAAGTTACAGTGAATGGGGAGAACAGCTCACAACCGGTCCCACTGAATTTTGGAGACACTGTGGTGGAGATCTCAGTATGTTCAGCAGATGGCAGTATTTCACAGGTATGATGAGACATGAATAAATGACTGCGCATATTCAGATAAGCAGTACTGATGTGATTCATGGCTGTGCGTGTGCTTGTTTATCACAGTACAATGTTAAAATTATATGTCAGGACATCTTTATAGCATTGTATTTCTCTCCATTGTCCACCAAATACATCACAGTAATCTTACATTTTAAAGCTTTATACACTAAGTTGTTTAACATAACTGATCAGTTGACTATAAGGACACTTTTAGGATTTCTGTTTGTTTGAATGAGCTGCTTTGTGCTTGTAAAGTCATACACCTGATTGTGCTCTGACTCTGTCAGGTGTACACAGTGTTGGTGACCCGAGAGCTAATTCCCATGGCCCTGACCTTCGCAGATGGGAAGCAGCAGCTGGAGTATGAGTGCCCAGTATCCCTGAGTGCTTTTTATAGACCTGTGTCCATCAACCACAGGTGAGACTTGAGTGGGAAGAGAAATGAGAAAATGTTAGCTGTAGTAGTAGTAGTGGTCACCTTCTGACACACATGCTTCACAGTTGATGATGCAGTTATAAAATACATTGCATGAGCCACCAACTGGTGTCATATGAATCTTGGTTAGTTTCATTTTTCATGCCCTAATTTATTGTTTTTGATCCATGCTGGTTAATTCTTTGAAGATGAAAAGATAAACTCTCTACCTTCTGTGTTATGGTTCAACAAATGTTGTCTACATCACACCAGTGGCTCTGTTGTTGATTTGCAGTGACCCGAAGAACTTCTTCTCAAAGCCTTATATTGAGATGTTGGCTCGAAGATCAAAAGTCGACCCACTTAGCGACTGTCCTCTGGGAGACGGCTGGAAGGTGGTTGAACTGGACCTAGACAGGAGGATGTCTGCATCTCTGGTCAAGTGCTTCTTCTCTTATCGAGGTGACGCCTTAAGTCCCAGTTTTTCAGAGAGATTTGTCTAAAGCAGAAACTGCTGTGGAAGCAAAGTGTATAACTGCTGAGTTGAAGGTCAGCAGGTAGAGTAGTAAATCCACCATTATTATAGCAACAAAAGCAAATGGTACAGAGAGGAGGACGGTAGGAGTTTCAAAGTCAATCAAAGTGACATCAGTCGATAAATAAAAAAGAAGTCATTGCGGATGCTTTAAGGATGAATGAATATTTCTGCCCTTAGAGTAGCTTTACGTATAAGCGATGCTACATTGTTAATGTTGTAGGTGCACTCTGCCTTACCGCTCAACTGTCCCGATTACACAACCTATACTATCATATAACATGATGGCACTGTAGACAAAGATTATGTTGCTGTAATGAAGGGGATATTATTACTTAACTAAAACCCTGTGTAACTAGTTGACACGGGATGAGGATGGATTTTATATCAGGTCTTTATGTGCAGCAGGTTTCCTCCTGCTTAATCAGATGAGTATTTTTAGACAAGCAAAACCTTTTTAAAATTGTTTTATTTATATGTTGGCCTGTACTATTGCATATAGCTGCAGGTAAAATAATTTCAGAGAGTTGTTAAGTAAACTGATTGTAAAAAAAAAACATGGAAAAGTGTTGTTTAAGTGTCTGTTAGCCTTTTCTGTCTCAGTAGTGAAGGACGGCGCTACAGCAGTAAACACCTCTAACATGTGATTTATTATGTGTTTGATGTTTAACAAAGGATGTGACAGTGTGATGAAACTGTCTGAGCTGGGGTCACACTCCCTGGACTGTCCGCACAAGCCCACGGGGGACCTGGATGCAAAGGTCAGTATGAAAGATTAAGCAGCGCTCGGCGTTGCCAGAATCACTGCCATCGACCTTGACTCGGCTCATTCTTTATTTACCAGTCAGCGCAGCCTTGACAATGACTAAGTGCTGGTTTAACTTCCACAGTAAAAGTAGCTTCTGTTTTTGTGTGTGGTAATGCAGTTCAGAGTGGATTCATACACATGCACAGGCTTTTCTCTGCAACCTCCAGAAGTCTGTTACTATTATTATGCAATTAATCAATTGTTATTGCACCTTAATAAAAAATGATAAATGCAGGTTTGTCCATTAAAGTGAATCACCAGGTCAGTTCAGTTTAAGACTTACTCTTTATTACCTTTTAGTGTAACCAGGATGCTGTTTCTTTCAGGAGGTAACAGAGACAGACTGGTATAAGAAGCACTTTGCATCATCCAGATGTTTGGAGATAGAGACTAAACACGTCTACGAGGTAACAATCTCTACTGTTACTCTTCAGTGTCATTTCTTTTTCCTCTGACAGATTTTATTGAATACATACTGAAAGATTTTCCAAATGTAAGAAGGTTTTGGGAGACTTTGGGCAACATCCAGAATAAGAATCTCTTAAATTAAATAAGAGTTTTCAGCTCAGTGATGCTGATGATATTCTCTGAACCTGCACAGCTTCATATAATGACTCATGGTAAAGAGATGAAAACTAGTAGATTAAATAGAAAACTGAGTTAGAAGATGTTTTGTCATTTGAATCCCATTTTTGTAAATTGAAGAAATTTGACACTTTGAAATAACATGAATTAATAATTTGGGCAGTAAAAGTGAGTGAGCCCCCCTTTGTTAATATATAATATTAAATAAATTAGATTTTAGAAAGATTTACTTCCACTACATCCTTAGTCCCTGTAAAGTGTTATAAGTTGTATACTGCTACTTCTATCTGTTTAGGCTTCATTGTTTGGTCTTTGTTTTTATCTGCTACAGAAGCGTAGCTGGGAAGAAAGACTGCAGGTGACAGGAGGAGAAGACAATGTGGATAAACTTTGCACCTCAGCCCAGGAGCACCTGAAACTCTACAGGCAACACCTGCCAAAACCAGGTATGTATCACTGTGTAAACCAAGTAGTATCAGAAACTAAATCTATTTGACTCCACTTCTCTCCAAAAACCTCCTCAGCTCCACATTTTTACACTTAATCCAAATAAACTGCAGGTCAGAAACAGTGTGAAGTCATTACATCCCGTATAACGACCTGCTTCACTTGATAAAATGCTGACTAATCGCTCTAAATTGCCATCCACTTTAAGACGTTCAGGAGTTTCCTTTCTATTCCACAGCTAGTTAAATAACAAAACTCTCCGTTGAGTATTTAAACGCACCTTTGGCCTGAGTATATTTTCCCAGCCCTGCTTTGGCACAGCAGCTCAGCTTCAGCTTTTAAAAAATACATGAAAATGGGCTAGTTAGTGGTTGCCTCTGAAACTTCCTCTTCCATGTGACGTGCCAGGCACTCGAGTTACTGCGCGTATTTTCTCAGCCACTCGTGCCTGGCTAATTGTTTGATGACTCTGAGAGGTGACATTCGAGACTAATCCCAAATGACTGAATGAGAGGCACTGGAACCGAACCGAGAAGCAACACCAGAGTGAGAGAGACAGACTTCTTCAAATATAAACAAGCTTTTTCTGTTGTACCCGATCAAGCTGCACGGAGGACGATGAAGAAAAAGTGTTTGACCTCTCGTGTTTTTGTTTTTTTTTCTGCGAAACACAAAGATCGTGTTGTATTCCTTGAACGTAGCCTTTAGTTTTTGTTTTTTTTAAGGAGATTATTTACTTTAGTGAAGCAATCAGCACTGAATGAATGTGCTGGGTGGGTTTTGTAACATTTACTGGAATATTCCAATATAACAGCTGTGACATTAGTGCAGTCTGACAGATAAAGGACGCTCTTTCCAAGGGAACTTACTCTCTCTGAATATTTCATGCCAAAGACGCATCCTATCATTGCTAAGTGAAAGAGATGGCAGCTAAATGGAAGTTCTCATCATGCAGTGAAGTATACTGTGAAGTATTTGTGCTTGGAGGAAGCAGAAAACACATATTTCACATAAATGGTTTTCTTCATCAGAAAGACTTTAAACTTTCTAATCATTCAAGTGCTTGGTTTTATGTTATGATTCTCACTACAACCTGAAATGAAAGTTGAACCTATTACCAAGAAATGAAGGAGTGGACCATAAAAAAATGGACAGGGTGATAACTTGTAATATTGAGGACCCATAAGAAACATTTCAGGCTATTTATGAAAAAGTTGTGAGCGTCTTTTTGGTTTTTTTTGTTTTTTTTAACTGTTTTTATTGCTTTTTTCAACAATTTTTAGTTTAACACAACTAAAACACATTCCCATAAACATACAGAGATTTACACATGTACATGGCTACACAAAAATAAAGAAAATAAAGTCAATTAAAACAAAAGTTCACACAGAAACCAACAGAAAAATATATATAAAGTAAAAATAAAATGTGCAAAAATAAATAAATAATGATAATATATAAACATGTATATGCATACACATACATATATACACACATAGGGGGGGTAGTTGGGGTAGCGTGCTTCAGAGTACTGACCTAATTCGATTCGATTAAGGTTAAAGGATCTTTCTTATTTAGAAACTGTTTTTGCATAATTGATCTATGACAGGTTCCCAGATTTTGTAAAATTTCTCTTTCTGGTTGTTCAAAGAGAATTAAATTTTTTCTAGTTCAAGGTGCTTGAGATGAGTGTTTTTGTCTTAATGTCACTACAGTTCTGCTATGGGCTCAAAGCTATATCTCCCACATGATGTCAGAGCGTTCTGATTGGTTGAAAATTAAAAACGGTTGCCACCATGAAATCGTCCACAATGGATGAATTCTGCCTCCTAAACCCCATGAACTGAAAATACTCCTGTCATGTTGTTTACCATATACAGTGTTTTATTGTTGGCACTTCCACAGGAGACCTGTTGCAGTATGAGGAGGGTCAGTCTCCTCTGCATCACCTGGAGCAGGCCACCGTGCTCTATGCGTCAGCGATCAGACTCAGCTCCAGAGACGCCAGACTCCACTTCCTGCTGGGTCTGGTTCTGGAGGAGCAGCACTACGCCACAGAGATGTACGGCCTCCAGAGGAAGGTGCTGTCAGGAAAGACGAGCTCTTTCACTGATACGACTCGCTGTGGAAAAACATGAATGATAAAATATCCTCTTCTAGCCTTTTTTTTGTTAAAAAATTCTTTCATTGCTGACACATTCACACCTTGCAGTTTCTCAGTGAAAATGTCCCCTGGATGTAGCCTTGAAAGATCCAGGCTGATGTAATGCACCATGCTCAAGGACTCTCCCACCCACTCTAACACAATTAAAGTGTCCTTAAAAGAACTCAGTTTTGCTGTTGCATTAAAAACATCAAATACGTCATCGTGAAGGACGTGGAGGTGTCGAGAGTGTTAAGCTGCAGGGAATAATTTAAACAGCATTGCTTTGCAAATGCAGTGTGATTGGTCTCTTACATCTGAACGGTTTAACATTCAACACTTTTAAAAATGCTGATAATGAATCATTTTTTCTGTGAAAATGTTCTTTAAATTAAAACAAATGTAATTATGCTGCTGACAGAAACTCCACCTCTGACCTTGTCATTACTTCTATCTTCAGAAGGACAGGGACAGAGATGAGTTAGGCGATGCCAAATCAACAGCGCTGCAGGACGACATCCTGGCTGTGTGTAAACTGCATGGCTTCCTTGGCACACCTACAGTGGAGAACCAGCTGCAGGCTCTGGATAAGGAGTGTCAGCTGCTCAAAGAGCAGGGACAGTCCAACAAAGCCGACTATGTTCAGACACTCTACATCTGGCTCTCCAAGAAAACTGGCAAGGTAACCGTGTCACATGTCACTTCTAATGTTGTTGAACAAATAACATCAATTGAATTCTTCAGGGTAACTTTGTGTGAAGTGAATAAACTTTGAAATACTGAAGAAGCAGGACTGGATATGACCAACAAGTCATTTTTAATATTTCTGTGTTGTGTTGAATCCTGTCAGCATCTGTTCTCCTTTTGCTTTAGCACAGATCTGTAGATAAACATCTTCTGTCATCTCCATGTCTCTGTGTCTCTGCTTGTGTCGCTTACATCTAGAAAACTGCTGTTTGACTTCTTATTGATTTGATAGAAAGTACTGCCTCCCTCCTCTTCCTGTGAACTGATCTGATCTGTATCTAGTTCAGGGCCTCAGAATATCATCATGTAGAAACATCTTCATTCAGAGTTTTCTGAAGACAGTAACAATGGACTGACTGCATCCTTCACCTCAGAGTGTCCAACCTTTTTATTAGATAACAAACTGAGCAGATTTTTACCAAGTTGAAAATCTTGAGATTGTTAGATGTAGTAAAGCAGCCTCTCTTATAAGGATGGATCATAGATTTTACATCGACTCACTTATTGTTCTGTGAAGCTGTTTTAAAAGGAAGAACTCAAAACTCATCAGTAAATGACAGATGGACTGAGACTTCCCAACGATCTTGTTGCAGGATGGTATTGCAGCCATGCGGGATGAGGGGAGCTGTGTGCACAGAGCCCTCGTGAAGTACCTGGACGCCTGGTCTCTGAGCCCGGACAGCTGGGAGTACAGCCTCCATGTGGGACGGCTGCTGCTGCTGCAGGGGGACAGCAGGGAGGCTCTGCAGCACCTTCAGAGCGGCCTGGCACTGCGCCCCCTACACCCTGCACTCAGGTCGGCTC
>OOFC01000605.1:0-56338 GCA_900323345.1 Pseudochromis fuscus
TGACACACCTTCTCATTCAATGTATTCTCTTTATTTTAATGACTATTTACATTGTAGATTTTCACTGAAGGCAACAAAACTATGAATGAACACACGTGGAGTTATGTACTTAACTAAAAAAGGTGAAATAACTGAAAGCATGTTTTATATTCTAGTTTCTTCAAAATAGCCACCGTTTGGTCTGATTACTACTTTGCACAATCTTTGCATTCTCTCCATGAACTTCAAGAGGTCGTCACCTGAAATGGTTTCCACTTCACAGCTGTGACTTATCAGGGTTAATTAGTGAAATTTCTTGCTCTATCAATGGGGTTGGGACCATCAGTTGTGTTGTGCAGAAGTCAGGTTAAGCCCTATTGGACAACTGTTAAAATACATATTATGGCAAGAATCAATCAGCTAACTAAAGAAAAACAAGTGGCCATCATTACTTTACTTTGCTCTACAATGTAGATAGTCATGAAAATAAAGACAATGAATTGAATGAGAAGGTGTGTCCAAACTTTTGGCCTGTACTGTATGTGAGACTCAAATTCAGGGCTGCTCTCACTGGAGATCAGACCCGTCAATCAAACTGATCACACCCCTAAATTTTCCATATTTTGAAGCCTAATATGTACTTAATGATGAAATGATTTTCAGATTGACCACGAAATCACTGAGAAGGCGAATTGACTTTAGGTAATGACATCAGAATGACTTGTGGAAAAAACTGTATTGACTGAGTATTTCATGATTGAAAATTAACATTTTTGAGTTGAAATCAGAGTTTTTTTTTGCACCTCTACATTGGCCTAATATTTGAGAGCCAGTTGTTTTGTCTATTTCTTTATACAGTCTATTATTATTATAACATAAGTGTAACTGTCAGCAAATTATTTCTGTAAGATAAAAGACTGTATTTTCATTGTCAGTCCGTACCACAAAATTTCCCAACATACAAGATAAAACTCTCAGAGACGAAGAGCTCTTTTCAGTATTTTACTTGCAAGGAGTACAGGCAAAGAGTTACTGAGGGGGTCTCAGTAAGTTATCAAATATATACAGAAAAGTCACATAAACAATTCCTCCTTCCTCCACTTCACAATTCGTCACTCTCCTCTTCCTGCAGGTGTGGAAACTGGGAACACTGGTCCTCTGTCACAAAATCATCCTGGAGTCTTCACTTATCTCAAAAATATTAACACAGCTCGATACATTCGGTATAAACAGTTCTGTCCCTCATTCTCAAAAGGTCACAATGCTCTCACACAGTTTTCTACAGATTAGGCTCAACTTCATGACAATAAATGCATTAATATAAACATGTTTACATATTTTCTAACAGTAACATTTTATGTAACATAAGTGTAACATTAAAAATAACATTACTTATAAGTATAACATTACAGATCTTCAGAAATATATTCACTGTGGTCCATTTTGTCTGTTTTACATCCCTCATATTTTTCCTCCAACCCTTAAATGGTTTCTGTATCCTGGGGGACACCGTCATTTCACAAGCTGCAGGGTAAAAGGTGCATTATCTCTTCAGTTGATATGAGGGTCTGAAATGTTGATAACAGTTTATTTTACTCTTAAATGTCTAAATTGATTAATACGTAATAACATTTTTCCACATTTTAATAATTTAGAAGTCAAAACATTGAAAAACATCAGTAATTCTGTTAACTTTTATAAATTGTTTATAAAAGTTATTTAAAAAAACTACAAAAGGAGAAAACATTTATATCCTCTAAATGAAAAAAAAAAGAAAATTATTTAAAAAAAATAAAATGTTGATAAAAAGTAATAAAGTTGCGTAAATTTAGGCCAGTTACACGAGAAAATAGTATTTAATTAAATATGTGAAAATTTTGGTTGAGAAGAAATGGGTCTGGGTTCTTCAGGGTGAGCTTTGTGTGTGTTTTATTTTGAAATGCATGGCCGGATGTTCTCTTCTTCATGTAAGTAAAACCAAAGAAGTGGGTGAAAAGTATCAGGGCAGGGACAACTGAGACCGCCTGAGGGACAACAGAGACAGCGGGTCCTCCTGAGTGACAGCAGAGACAGCGGGTCCTCCTGAGCTCCTCCACGGACTGAAGTACCACGTGCTGCTTGTTGAAGTCCAGCTGTGACGATGGGGCTCAAACATTGTCAGTCGCGACTCAAACTCCACAGAGAGCAGTGGTGTGACCCTTGGTTCAATAAGGACAGAGCTAGCGTCTCTGTGCTAGCAGCAGCATCGAGGGTGTCCACCAACATGTTAAGGACTGTGAGAAGCTCAGGGTGTCTCCACTGTCTCTTTAACCCATCTTACAGCAACTTAAAGAAGACAGGACCTCCTGGACTGAGGGATACTCATCTTTCTGGAGTAACACAGATGAAAGGTAACAAAGTTCTCATGGTCTCTGCAGTAACAGTGTAAGTATGTTTGAATGTATACCCAGATAATCCAGTTTGTGCATGTATAACTCATTTAAACTGTAAAATTAAAATTAAAAACTCTCCTTGCACTTGATTTTAATTGAAATGCTTGCGTTCTGACAATTCTTGTTGCAGCTTCCCTTTCTGAATGTCAAAACAAAGTCCACAGTAGAAACTGGAATGGCAGCCGGTGTATAGTAATGATGGTGTTTACAGTTTTTTTTCACTAATCCAGATGAGGACATCTCTGCAAAAGTCCTGTAACCAGCTCAGATCAACCCTGATGTGAAATCCACATTGTTGTCAATATAAACCACTGCCCCCTGCCCACATCCCACACTGTATTTACATAATAAGTCACTGTGCTTCATTTTTTCCAGTGAGTCACCCCAACACTGTGGGAGCTGTTATGATAGACATGTACATTCAGTCTGACCCACTTGTGTCACCTTAATATAGACTAACCCAATATGAAGTACAACAAAAGGATGTAAAAGTATTTTTTTTTTACAGTAACCATAACTTACATTACCTTCCATTTTTTACTTGAGACAGGGCTGTAATAAAATGTATATTTAAATGCATTTTTTGTCCATGCAATGAACCATTCATAGTATTATGTTGTATCCTAATAAATGGTACAAGACAGAGTTTCCATACAGCAGCAGAAGAATGAGTGCTGTTGAATTTTAGACAGTGTTAAAATGTGTTGTCTGCAGTGGATGTTGCAAATGAAATCGAAAAATAAAATCAATGAAAACAATATTTATGTAATTTTGGTGTTGTGGTTATGCCACAACGTGTGTATTAATGTCTTGATTTCAGAGTTCAGTACCTCCGTCAAATCCTTCCAGTATGATCTGCAACCAGATGTACCCAAGTCTGAAGGCCGGAAGCTGTATTTTGATACACATGCAGTTGTGCGGCTGTTCGAGGAAAATGGTTTGGTTTCTTTTGTTACTTTTTAGTGTTTACATTTATCTGAGTGACTATGAACAAGCTGTGTGGTAGCTATTTTTTATTTCCGTGGACAGGTTTCACTACACAGCAAGCTGAAGTGATGGTGAAGGTACTGGTGAGGATGACCAACTCTAACATGGATGTCATTTATAGTGACATGGTGACCAAAGTGCAGCAGGTGAGACCAAGATCAGTGTGTTTATTTTCCACAGCGTAGTCATCCCTTCAAAATACTACTAACATGATAGTTGAACACAAACTGTGAAGTCATGATACTGGTCAGTTCTAATCTGATCTACAAGTGCAACACATCCCCCCTGAATCCCTGTCACTAGCTCAGTATTCAAGCAACATTTTATACATTTTATGCTGCACTACCTTAAAAAACTCCAGACATTCTTACTCTCCATCAAATCATTATTAACACTAGAAGAAATTCTCTTTCAGTGGCACCCATACAATACAGGATTTCCAGTTCTCCTGGATGCCTCCACATCCTCCTCATGTCTTTAGGGCGTCTGTGTTTTAACCTGCACTGCTGAACATTTTTAACTCTTGTATGTGTTCTGTGTTTTTTTTTGTGTGTGCAGGAGATCGTGATGCAGCGTGTGATGTCTCAAATCGCAGCTGTGAAGAAGGACATGATCATCCTGGAGAAGAGTGAGTTTTCTACTCTGCTGGCAGAGAGTGAGGTAAATGTGGTTTTAAAAACAACTATTTCACGCCCGTACATCCACATGCAAACCGCAGTCAGATACTTTAATACTGAAGTGGACACAAACTGAAAACATGGCTCGAACAATGCAGAAAAATTACTTTTTCTTGCTTCAGCCACAAACAAGTAGAAAAACAAACATGTCTGAGTCGATGTTTAATGTGTTGCTTCTGCAACATGATGCATGAATTATGAGCCTTGTTACACCTGCAGACAAACCTTGCTTCTGACATTCATCTAAATTTAAAAATAAACATTTAATTAAATTTTGAGATCAATATCGAGTTGTGAGTCAAACTCTGGTAATACAGAGGCAGAACAGTGTATTACGTTCTTACTTTAAATTTGTCAATTACATATTTGTGTAATGTTGGGATCCATTTAAATTTTTCTCCAGAAACTTAAGATCCAGTTACTACAGTTGAAAGTCCAACTGGCTGTAAGTACATATTTTAATCTACTTAAATCAGTTCTTATTTGAATTGCAAAGGTTTCCAAATGTATTCACCTTCATAAATTGCATAAACCATTCTTATTATTATTTCATATAACCTAATATGTTTTAAGTCATTCTAAGATATTTTATTCAGCATGCATTAAGTGGTGAATTTTCTTTGTGTGTCTCCTTCACCATGTTGCAGGATGTGATGAATAAAGTGCGCTCTGACACTATTTTGGACATGAATTTGGAGAAAAGTCGTGTTAAAGAATTGGTAGGTGTTTGAGAAACATGAATCATAACTCATATCAGTCTGTACTGCAGTGAATTCATTATGCTGCTTTAATGTAAGAGATGATGATAGACAGACGGGACAGGGCCTGGCTAAATCATGAATCAAATTTGAACCTGTCAAATTACTGCTTAAACCACACTCTTTGTAATCCTGTTTTTAATAAGGTATTGTTAATATTTTCAGAAAGCAGAGCATGCGAAGAAGCTGCTAGAAGCACGAACTGAGATTATGGAAATGGTTTGTATTTGTGCAGGACACCTACACAAGCTTATCATTTTAGTTCATTGTTATCTACATATTGCACAGTCATGCATGTTTTATTGGACATGCAGTGATTTGGACTCTCCACAGTCCATAAAAGGTTTTTACTTTGTGTTCCAGTGTCTATTGGTGGTGCTTTTCTTTAACCTCTGTGTCTAATGTTTTACAGACTGCAGAACAAGATCGCCATTTGACTCAGACCAACATGAAAATAGACACTGAAGTGGCCGGTTTGAAAACCATGTTAGAGTCTCATAAACTGGATACTATAAAATACCTTGCAGGTAGGACTTTAACTGTGAAACATTTCCCTTTAGTGACAACTGTTGAGTCTTTTTGTCATTCTTGTGGTTTCCCTACATAGGTGTTAAATACAGTACATATACACTGGATATTGGATTCACATGGCTACAGCTAGAGCAGTTTATGAATTGACACTATTCGTTTTAAATGTATCCAATACAATATGTGCACCATGTGCTCATTTTAGTTTAAACCTAATGGTGAAGAAATGTAGATTGCAGCTGTTTAAAAGTAGTTGATGAAGAGAATACAAAAGAATTGAGGAGAATACAAAAGAAGCACAGGTTGTCACAGACTGTAGACTAATAATGATTGTATTTTTATTGTCTTCCAGGTTCTGTGTTCACTTGCCTCACTGTGGTTTTGGGTTTCTATCGTATTTGGATGTGAACAGAACCTTTTATATGACCTGTGGTCACACTTGAAGTCAGTAATTCACCAGCTTTCTTTCATGACTGATCTTGTTTTGTTGCATTTTATGATCAACTGGTGAATTTGTATCCGTTTTTCAGAAGTAGGAGCTCCAGAACAAAGGCTCTGTCATCGGGCCACTGGGAGAAATTTCAAAATAATGAAATGTTGCCTCCCTAGCTCAGTCATTTTTGTAGGTAAACATTTTGAAGTTTTATTCAGAAGAAAGTTATGGTCAGACAATTAAATAATTCTCAGTTAGCTAAAGGAGTTTGAAGTTTAAGATTCCCCATTTTTATTGTTATGTAAATATTTTATATGTGTATGTATATATATATGCCTCTGTAGATACTAGAAAGAATATCAGAAGAAGGTGAGGTCAGTTTGACCACGACTCTGTATGATTACTGATATTTCACTTGCTTCTGTCTTTTTAGTTTATGATTTCAGGAGAGTCTGAAGGCTTTGTGGACTGATATTATTTATTTTTTGAATAAAGCAAATTTCCTAAAAGGTGAACTTTGTACTAAGAAATTAATTGTTTCTATTGTTACCTATGAGTTTCTACATGTATTGATATTCCTTAAGCAATAAAGTGATTGAGGAACATAATGAATTGTGTGTTGTCGGTGCTTTGGAAAAGTTTTTATTGTTTTGTTTTTTTTAAAGAAAGGTGAGCGGGTTTTAGCTGTCAGAGGTGAGAAGAGAAGAAAATAAAGTTTCTCAAATTCTGGGAGCTCTACATCAGGCTTTTATTTAGAAAATCCAGTGACCCGGATGTTGTCCCAGTAGCGATACTGTAGTTGACTCTGACACGTGTGTGGCTGTCAGAGAAGCTTTTACTAGTCTGCAGATGCCTTTATGACACTGAGCTGTGAGTACATGTTTGTAGTAATACGATTTACAAATATTGTAAGTTTTAAGAACTAGTTTGTTTTATTAGTGTCCACGGAGACTAGAGTCACGTTAGCTAGCTAGCAGTTAAGCTAGCAAACAGGAGCAGCATAGTAAACACATTGATCTCCATGTGTTGTTGTCTGGTAAGAACACAGTGTAACTCCCAACTGATAATACAGTCAGGTGGCTGGCATCAATAATACACTTTATTTATCCAAGCTGTGTCGCAACATCGTGTGTCTGTACTGCGACGTACTTTAAATCAATAATCAATAAATTTCCTCTATCTTGGTCATATTTTCACTTAATTGTTAATGTAGTTCATTATATTTTCACTTCTTCACTGTTTCTCAGACCATCATGGCTGATGCGTTCAGTAGCAGCTCGGAAACTGTGATACAGCGTGTGGTGGATGTTGCAGTGAAGACAAACACTCCTGTGGAACAACTAGAGGAGCTGTATCAGATCAAGAAGACTTGTGACTTCATCCGTGAGCATCAGTTTCAAAAGGTTGGAACATCTTTGTTTTCATTTATCAAAAGCATTAATGGTCTTTTTTGTTAAAATTGCCCTTAGCTCAATGATGAGCATAATGGAGAGAGGTCCACACAATAACAGCAGTTACAGTTAACAAAAGTTTATGAAAGTAGAGTTAGCATAAACAAAGCCAATCATTAAGTCAGTAATCAGTGGTGGGGTGAGAGTGTTGGGTGCTTTGTCAAGTGTGTTAACCTAGACCTAAACCTAACCTAACACAACCAAACAGTAAGGGCAAGAGAGGGCCGTCGTGGATTCTCTCAGCTTTTATGAGCGCCACGCGTTTAGGGATTCCCCACGATTTGGGAAGGACCAGGCAATCAAGGAGGGAGCACAAAGACTCACAGTGGTGGTCACACTACTGAAACTGATATATATGTATGTTGAGTACATGTACAGGATTATTTTATGGTTATATGCTAACACGATTAATGCTTCCAGGTTGCACTGCAGTTTCCTGATGAGCTGCTGGTGGATTCAGTTGCAATAGCAGAGGAGATCGAGAGGATCATTCACGTCAAGCCATTTATTCTGGGAGATACCTCCTATGGCAGGTAACACAGCAGGTTTAACTGAGAACAGTGTTACTTATGTACTTATTTCACATACTTTATCTTGTAAAGGGATGTGAGAGAGTGGTCAGTGGAGGCAAATTAGTTTCACTGATAAGACACATATTTAGATATTGTAATTTGCAACACAGCTGTGAAGAGTTTCAATTTCAAATGTCTTTTGTATCTAAAGTTTTGAGCTTTTGGCAATTTAGTAATTTTGTTTGTTTATTTACTTTTATCATTTGAAATCCTCAGAATGCTTGTTAAAGTTGTAAAATTACAGATTTTCCCACAGTACTGTCAATTTTATTTTGATGTATCAGGATATTTTCATTTATTCAGTGCTACATGAAATGAGGTAAATTGAAAACTAAATGTGATTTATCCATTTGTTTAATGATTCTGTTAATCTCCTTCACAGTTGCTGTGTGGACGAGGTCGCTGCAGAACATCTGGGAGCCGACTGCATCGTACACTATGGCAGTGCTTGCCTCAGCCCCTCTAACAGGCTGCCCATGATATACATCTTTGAGAAACGGCCGGTGGATGTGGAGAAGTGTGCCTCCTCCTTCAGAGAGCTCTACCCTGACACACACAGTCTCATCCTCCTCCTCTATGATGTCAACTATGTTCATGCTATTAGTAAGTCTTTCCACAAACACCTATTTTGTTATATCTGATGACTGCAGCAGGATCAGGAAAAAAGTTTTCATGTCTATATACAAGGTGCTAAAATTAAGACGTCCCTAAGATGAATTATAGTAGGACAAAATATTAACTGTCTGCATCCTCAGATGACAAATATGAATGTTATTAATTGCATCCCCCATAATTTATTATTATTTCAGGTGATCTTCTGGCACTCCTGTCACCAGAGTATCCAAACCTTGTCGCCTCCGAACTTGTTGTTGAAGGAGAGAAGTGCTACAGCCACGGTCGGAGTAAAAGACAAAATGATGACACGTGTCTTTCAGAGGAGGACAACAACCAGGTCATTTGTCAGTTTGGAAGACAGTTCTCCTTGAAAAGTGGTTCCAGCATCACAGATTACAACATGTTCTACGTGGGCCAGGAGGGACCAACGCTGAGGAACTTCATGATGACTTGGAACCGCTGCTCATTTTGCTCTTTTGACCCTGTGATAATGAAGGGAAGGGTGGAGTCAATAAGTATCAACCGTGCACTGATGAAGCGATACTACGCCATAGAAAGAGCCAAAGATGCCAATGTGGTTGGCATCCTGGTCGGGACCCTGGGGGTGGCGGATTACCTCACCATCATCCAGCAGCTGAAGGAGACTATCAGCAGAGCCGGCAAGAAGAGCTACATGTTCGCCATGGGGAAACTGAATGTCCCCAAACTAGCAAACTTTCTTGAGATTGACATCTTTGTGTTGATTGCGTGTCCCGAGAACTCGCTGTTGGACTCGAGTGAGTTTTATAAACCTGTGGTGACTCCATTTGAGATGGAGGTGGCCTGCAACAAGGACAGGGAGTGGTCTGAGGAGTATGTTACAGACTTCAGACATCTCCTGCCAGGTTTGATTTGGATTTATTTACATCTTAGGGGAATGTGTGAAAAATGGGAGGATAGAGGGTTTTGTAATTTTTATTTTTGCACAAATAGGTAAAGGTTTTTTTTGTTTGGCAGAGTTATTAAGACTCTGAAATCTCTTCCAACTTGCAGAATGTTAAACATGAACTTAATAATCTATTACATCTGATACAGGTATTAAATGTTCTCTCAAATAATAACGAAAGAAGTAAAACATGTCATATATAATGGGCCTATATTATATTTCAGTTCTAGGCTTATGTGCAGGCTTTATTCATGAATTTAAAAAAAGGAGCTGCAGTAATTTCCATATTGTTATGTACATAGAATAGATGAAGCTAACGTGACATCACCCGATGGTTTGTTGACTCACGTTTTGAAGCCAGGAGATCGAGACTTGAAAGTGGCCATATTTGGATAGAAAGGGTGGAGTGAGGATGCGGGTCTGACCCTGAACCCGGGGACACTGCAGTATGTGAATGAGACGGGGGTTCAAGGCCTGTCAATCTAACCATGTCCCTAAAGCGTCCTCACATCACTGATACGAAGATTTCCCTTTAGCTAATGGCATCAGAAAGACCTGAAAATGACAATTTTTGAACCAAAGTCAATAACGTAGAGTTTTTTGGAGCCAGCATCGAGTGGCCATTGCATTTTTTTGCACTTTTGCGTTGGCTTAATTTTTTTAGCCCAAGTGCTTCATTCAGTCTATGGCTAAACTTCACAGTTTATTTGACTATAGCTCAAAGGATGGTGATAACAAGTAGTTGCTTTTTTCTCATACTTGTTCCAGGTGGACAGAGTCATGTGCCTTTGGCTGATCAGCAGGAGGACGGTGAAGAAACTGACGTGTCATTGATCACTGGGGCTCTGCGAAGCAACAATCTGCTGAGCAGTGAACCCACAGAGTCTCCTTTCAGGTCTTCAGTGGTCCTGAGGAACCAGACTCTGACTGTAGCCAACACAAACTCAGCAGGTATGAGACATTTCTGTCACATTTATGTAAAGTACATTTATTGTTGAATTTTGCATGTGAACAGTAATTGTTACACTCAGTACTTTGAGCATTTCTCAAGACACAAAGATACACAGAATGAAACCATCCTGGACACAAATACAGAAGTTAACAATTATAAATATCTTGATAAACTATACATTTCTGCTTTTTTCCCCCCCAGCATCTTTTCTGGCAGGTCGAAGCTGGCAAGGCTTAGAGCAGAAGTTGGGAGAGACTCCTGTGGTGAAGGCAGTGGAGGGCAGGAGAGGCATAGCTATCGCCTACGAAGAGGAAGGAACATCTACACGATAATTTACCCATTGATTTCAACACATTATTTATTCATTTTCAAATGCACCAAATGTAAAATATATATTAATTGTAATTACTGGAAACTGTAATTATTAAATCTTTTCAAGAACATCTAAACTAGGAAGTACCCATTTTTATTACTGACTTAACCTTTGATTTAAATCAGTGGTTACAACCAACAAAGAATATTGTGGACATCGTGAACCCAGGGTTTATTTTTTGATTAAAATACATAAATAAATTAAAATGTGTGGGCCCTGATTAATTGAAACTTGGTTGAGTATAAAAGAGGCACCTGACCATTTTTCAGATGAACACTACAAGTGGCTGTAACTCACTTATGTTCACATTTACATGAATCACTGTGCATTCACAGGAACTTCTTCGACAAAGGTTGCTGGGAATATTCCAGTATTCCCATTACACTGTCCTTCCAACCAGTCCTGGTTAACTGAAGGAAAAGTAAGAGTTAGAATCATGTCTCTGGATCATGTCATTGTTTGATATGCAAATATGACTAAAAAATGTCTCACCTCTTGAGAGCAATGTGATCGTATCCCCCTGCTGAAAATTTAGATCCTCTGGATTTGACGACTCGTAGGAGTGAAGAGCCACGAATTGAATCTTGTTCTGTGGCTTTACATCAGTTTGCTAAAATCATAAAATACAATCCTGTGTTAGGCTACATGGCCTATTAAATCCTACTTTTGCAGGGACTTCAGGTAGTGACCAGCAAGCTGTATTTTATTTTATTTCTTAGCATTTTGTGATTGTGATAGTTAAATTTAGGCTCAAAGTGAATATTGATTTAAAAAAAATTGAAGTATTCTGAGTTATATGTATGTATATCCTTTACAGGGATATAGATTTAAGGAGTCTGTTTCTCCTTTAGATTAGTAGTAGTTCACTGCAGGACCATCATGTCTGCTCTACATGAGGCTGCTCAGATGTCAGATTTAATGCAGAGTTTTCAGCAGTGTCATTGTTGCTTTTCTAAACTGATGTCGCTGGAATTTTAAAGAACATAAATACAAAGAAGATCATAAAGGTAGTATGTAAACTGTACTGTCATCCATAGTCCACATTAGTTGAGGACACAGTAAAACATCACTACTTCCTCACCTCCTTGATGTTGCACCACAAGGTGAGGCGCCCACCGCTGGCACTGCCCCACACATTTTCCATGTCTGTGGCATCAATTACACTTTGTCCACTCGCCTCAGAGGTTAAACTAAATCGAAACAAGGTATCAGATTTTGTACAGAAGCAGTAAGACAATACACCAACTACACTTGCAGATTTCTTTCTTTTTTTAATTTTTTTTAAATGAGCCTCTTACCTCAAGATGATAGTAGTAGAGGGGACGTTCAGTTTCCTACTGATTTTATCCATCAGTGTCTCATAAGGAGACCCGTGTGGTACCGAGACAGCAAAGGTGAATGTGTAATGTACTTTGATATTATACGAACTGTCGGTAGCCTGTGCCTCCTGGTGTAATGATAAAGCACAACAGTGGGATTAAATTACAGAAATCAAAATAATGTCTGCTCTTTAATACTTTTATCTCAGCGTACCTCATGTTGAGTGTTTCCTCTGCTGTTATCACCAGGAGTAAGACCTTAAATACAGAGATAGAGAGAAAAGGTTTTGTTTAGATATTGGCCAAATATTATTATAAAATACTTCTTTAGTTTTAGCTTAAACTGTGTTGGATACAGCTACCTTGTATCCTTTCAGGCCTGGTTGGTGGCTCTCGACTTGGAGGAAGAGTTACTCCCTGTTTGTGGTTATTCCGATTAAAAATACAGAAATAACACATAAATGTGCCATTTTAGAAACTTGTTTGCACAAATGTCAGAAATACAAAATCATTTCTTACCTTGTTTTGTTGAGAAGCCAAAGAGATTTCCAAACGTTCCAGGTAATTGTAAGGAACAAGTCCCCTCTGTAAATAATATAATGAATACTCTCAGTTCACAATAACAGGATTTGAAGATGTTTGAACTTGCAAAAAAATAAAAAAAATAAATGCAAATACTGTATGTAGTTGTCTTACTCGTTCATTGAAGACCACTGATGCCCAGTTGTCTGCACCCTTCTGCAGCACAAACACAATGTTCCCCGGCACCACAGCCAACTCATCACTGGTCTCAGGAACAAACTCAAACAGCACAGTGTGAGGTTCTCCTTCCAAAGCCCTGAGACGATGAGAGAGGACCACGAGGCATCAAGTGAAATATTGGACAGTCCCACTATAGGGGACTCTCGATGAGTCCTGTGTGATGATTCATTTCTATTGCAGTTATATGTGTTTCATTCACACAGTGATTTTTAAGCATGCAGCACGTAAAGTGAGAAATTCATCACAAAGTCCAAAGTAATTTTCAGTGCCTTTTAGAAAAAAACTGCAAATATATCAAATTGAAGAAAGTAAACACTAAGTAAT
The DNA here is from genome assembly GCA_900323345.1 of Pseudochromis fuscus. Lineage (NCBI taxonomy): Eukaryota > Metazoa > Chordata > Actinopteri > Pseudochromidae > Pseudochromis > Pseudochromis fuscus. Next base: position 13,088 of record OOFC01000605.1, read on the forward strand.
ATTATGTGCATTCAGAGAGCATCAGATCCACACAGCTTCAGAGAAAGTGTTGTACCTCAGAACTTCAGGCTCCTTTGGACGGGCTGGACCATCGTCTACCTGCCAGATGTAAACATAAACACATCAGCCACTGACATGGTGCATCACTGCAAGAATAATAAACAATTATAATAATCTGGTGAGGTTACATTACAGCACATGTTACATTTTAATTCCTTTCTAAGATGTTCAACATTATAGGTTAATTAAAAATACAGATTTTTTTCTTACTCCTCTATGAAGTATATTTTGGATGTAATGTAACAAGCTGTGAAAAGCTAATAGCACTCTGACGCCGTTATTATCAGATAAATGTCTGACCTGTGGCTGTAATGGGGCAAATCCAGAGAATGCATCTTGTGGAACAACAGAGGAAACAACCTGGTGACGACACAACAACAATTCAGGTCATTAATAAAATCAAATACTTATACTGTTTTCCCCAAACAGGTCTTGAATTAAAATCTTCTTGAAAAGATAAAATCACAAATTCATTGATGACATTTTACTAAACAGAATAAGCTGTGATTGGGTTCACTTTGTTAGGATTCATAATCACACTAATCAGTAATGCGCTACCATTTGTTAATATTGCCAAAGCATATCTTGAGATAAAGTAATACCTTTGCTTTTCCCAGGTAGTCCTTCTTCTCCAGCTCAGCAACATAGTGCTTGTTGGGTTTAAATAGCATCTTTGATGGGAACTCGACTGGTTTGAAAAGTTTCTGTTTCTGTTGGTGAAATTTTATTGCAACAATTATTAAAAAAAGTATATATTTCTAACCTGAAAGAATATTTAGTTTCTAATTCTAGTACAAGCTGTAAGCTACACTAGTGTGAATAAATAGCACTCTTCATTTCTTATCCTTAACCCTTCAATCACAGACTGACTCACTCCAGACTAAAATAGACCTGTGTGAATTCTGAAGAAACTAAGCTGAATACACAGATTTTTTTTTTTTTTTGTCATAATTGCAATCACATACAAATATAGTAAATAATATGCATGTTAAGACATATATGCGTGACAGTAACAATGATCACATCTCAGCTGACCAGGGTTGATTGCAGAGCTCTGTCGATGACATTGAGTTTCGCCTCTGTCTTGTAGTCGAGAGCCTTCACAAGGTTTTGTTGGGCCTTTTCCCAGTTACCCAGCTGAGCCTCAGCCAGGGCCATGTTGTGGAGAACCTGTGGTGGGATATTAGAAACTTCTACTATTTCAACCCTTCAGGCCACTTAAATATCTCATGCAAACAGCATAACTGAGTTTGATATCTGAGACTTTGTTTTAAGGATGTAAATGATGTTATGTGAATATCAGATTAATTGTTTGCTTCTACTTAAAAAGAAATAATAGGGGGGAAAGGAAGCTTAGCAAGAATACTTACCTCACATGCATACAGTATGTATCTGAGTCCAAGTGCCTTGTAATCTATCAGCTGGTTGCCCCTTAATGCTTTAAAGGCTTTCTGGAAATCAGCTAAACTCTCCTCATACCTTTGAACAGAATTAATTAAGTTAAACAATAAGATGTAAGAGCGATGGTTAGGAATCAAATTGTTAAACAAATGCATTACACATTTCACAGTATTTTTAAGTATGAACAATTATTAGGGGCATTTATTAAAATGATTGGTGTGTCTTGCCTCTCCTTTCTGTAAAAGGTGATTCCTCTTTGAAAGAAGGCAATGGCCAAATGCTCGTCCTTACGTATGCTGCAATCAAACGCCTGAGAAACATAGAAACACCGTGACTTCCTCTAGACGTTCGGAAAATGGTAACTCTACTTCTCCTTTCACAGTGACTTGCACTTTCATACAGCACAATATTGTAGCATTTCATTTCAGCCTCATCAGCTACATTCAAGTAAGTTTACTTTGTGATGTGTACTAGTAAAAAATAAATGCTGTTGATATTCTTGGATTTTTTTGTTATTATTTTCCCATTCAGTTTGCACAAACCTTTTCAGCAGCATCCAAGTCTTGGTTAACAAGGTGGAGACAGCCGATGTCAAAATAGATTTTGGAGTTTGGTTCTTGAATAGACAGGAAAATCCTCAGCGCCTCTACCAAATCCTGTCTGTCAGCACAAGTCACAGCCTCATCCCACTGACGCAGAGTGTCCACAAAAGACATCTTTGTAGGTTAGGAGTGCACTGAGCTACTGATCAAATTAAGGAAGCTCCTCTGATTTGTACTAGTGACACCAGGAAGTGGGGGTAACACTAATTGTTGATGCATCCACATCACCACCACCAGCACCACCACCAGGTTTTAAGGCCTAATCAGTGTTCTCTTTATTCCCACATGATGTTCTGGCATCTGTGTCACGAATTAATGTTTATGTGCTGTTTGAATTCAACTAACCTCACTTTCTCATTGTGTTTTTCTTTTTTTAACAGTAGTATTAGTGTATCAGGAATAATTTTTGTTAGGTGTTTTTTAAAGGGATTAAGAGGGATGATGGAGTGCTGACATATAGGCTGTAATAAGGAATGTCTATGAAGTACATAGAGATCATAGACTGTGTAGGTTTACCTTAATGCATGCTTTGCAGGTCTAAAATTGCAGCAGAATGAAATATTTTAAAATATTTTACTTTAATTTACCTAGTGCCAAACTTTTGACATTGCTTGTAGCCACATTATCAAATAACATGTAATCTAGCACAACATATCTTTCTCGGTGTTGTAAAAAGGGAAATTATATCGCAGAAAAAGTAAAATATGCCTTTTTTTGTTCCTTTATCCAGAAGTATACAGTGCTTTTATTTTATAAGAAACGTATTGCTCACAAGCTCCTCTACGTACTTCCGTTACTCCAGATATCTTGACGCAGCCGTCGCTAGCTAAACAAACATGGCTCTGCTAAATGGTCAGACCACCGAGCTTTACGATACGTAGACATACGAAAAAGCAAATATGCGACCATTAATGAGCAGCATGTCGTGTATGATGTGACACTGTAGATGGAGAGTTGCTGTATTTAGCTGGTTAGCTCAGTGTGGACTTTAGTGACCGTGTTTACACAGTGCTAGCTCTACAGTTGGCTAATCCAAGCTAGCAAAATGGACCTTGGAACAATGTTGTACAACAACTTAAAAGATGTTACATGGAGCACGACGTCTCTACCTTTAGATCAACTGGTCAGTGCTTATAAATTGCCTCAGATTGCCAAGCTGGATAACGGTGAGTAACTTTCTGGCTATACTTAAGTTTACAAGCTGTTAACCTAGCGCATACTAGCTGCTAGCTAGGAGCAGAGGTAAACTAAGACAAACTGTCAGCAGTGTTAAAGCTGACAGTTTGTCTTTGTCATATTACAACGTGGGTACCGTCTAATTTTGGGAGTTAAACGCTGCATCTGTCGTAAATCACTTAGAAAATAACGCTATGTTAACACACTAAACAGGAGTATCACTGGGTGTAACACTGCCTGTTACTGAAACTTTGTATTTGAATTCCTGTGGTACTTAAATTTCTGTCACTTTAATTCCTTCAGGTGCAAAATGCAAAATCACTTCCTCACTATTTGAATCAGTTATTTGCAATTTTTTTCAATATTCACACTTAATAATTGTAAATATTAATGGTCTTGTTTTTCCAAATTATGTTATTTTGTGTCCATTTTATTCTATTTTCAGAGTATTTTATTACATTTGTCAGTGCACCAAACGCAGCAGTGACTATAAAGGCTTTAGGAACAACCTACAGCACAACGTCATCAGAAGACTGTTTTAATAGTGCAACACAGTGACAAGCTGCTTGTCAGTGTAAATGCATATGTTAAGCATCTGTTCGCTTCCAAACAAAAAATAAAGTAAGGACAGATGTTTGTTGTTGTTGTTGTTGTTGTTGTTGCAGGATGACTTGCAACCCAGTCACACAACTTAATAGATAACCTGATTGTTGAGCCAAGGCTAATAAATCCTAGGCCTCAGCATTTGTTTAAGCAAAACAATATGAAATAATAGACCGATTTTATAGGATATTTAACCCCACACAGATTGCTATAATATTAAGTCATGTATACTGCAACTGTTTTACACCACTGTGCACTAACATAAGCTTGTCGATTGCACTTTCAGACAAAGTTATTATGTCAGCAGTAATTTTTATTTGTTTATTTTTTTTATCATTCCATCACCTGCCACTCTGTGCTAAGCCTCTTAGAGAGAGGTATGGTAATGTATTGTAATTTTAATGATAATGCATGCTTTTGGAGAGAGGTATGGATTAAGGCATTAGTCATTGTCCGTGGAGGATAGTGACTTGAGTGTGCTCAGTAATCCAATGCCCAGGCTTGAGTGGAGTGGCCTGTAAAGGTATAAAAATGGAAACAGTCACCACGGTATTCCTCATAATGATATTTAGTTGCATAGCTCCTTCTCCGTGGTCCTTATGGTTTGTGTCTAATCAGGCAAATTAACAAAAAAAATTCCAAAACCATAACACTAGGTTTATCTCCACTAAGCTTAATACAATTTATGTCTGATACTTTCTAAGTTTTGTTGAAGGATGTTTTATCTGTGACTGCAAAAGATGCTTAGTTCTGCTTTGTAAATCTTGTTGCTTTCATTCCTGCAGGTCAGTTGGTTGAAGGACTCAGAGACAATGACTACCTCTTGATTCATTCCTGTCGTCAGTGGACGACTATTACTGCTCACAGTCTGGAGGAAGGACACTATGTCATTGGGCCCAAAATAGAGATCCCAGTTCACTATGAAGGTGAGGTGCAGCTACATAGATGCTTGTTCAGTTTGTGCCATATTGGTATTTTGTTTTATTGACGTATCTTTGTCTTGATTCAATTATTCACCACAACACAACGTGATCTTTTTATAGTTAATAAAAGGTCATTATTCACACAGAGAGTGCTCTTTCTTTTAGAGTAAAGGGGATTTTTGAGATTCATTACACTGTTTATTTCCCTGGGGCATATGGGTTGCTGATATTTGGCACTATTGTCCAGTAAACAACAGTAAATACACTATAGGCCAAAAGTTTGGACACACCTTCTCATTCAATGTTTTTTCTTTATTTTAATGACTATTTACATTGTAGATTTTCACTGAAGGCAACAAAACTATGAATGAACACACGTGGAGTTATGTACTTAACTAAAAAAGGTGAAATAACTGAAAACATGTTTTATATTCTAGTTTCTTCAAAATAGCCACCGTTTGGTCTGATTACTACTTTGCAAACTCTTTGCATTATCTCCATGAACTTCAAGAGGTCGTCACCTAAAATGGTTTCCACTTCACAGCTGTGACTTATCAGGGTTAATTAGTGGGATTCCTTGCTTTATCAATGAGGTTGGGACCATCAGTTGTGTTGTGCAGAAGTCAGGTTAAGCCCTATTGGACAACTGTTAAAATACATATTATGACAAGAACCAATCAGCTAACTAAAGAAAAACGAGTGGCCATCATTACTTTACGTTACTCTACAATGTAGATAGTCATGAAAATAAAGACAACGCATTGAATGAGAAGGTGTGTCCAAACTTTTGGCCTGTACTGTATGATAGCTTTAACTTATTAGTTGCATTGATATGTTTTTCTTTTCTCCTTCAGGTCAGTTTAAACTGCTGGAGCAGGACAGAGATGTCAAGGAGCCTGTGCAGTACTTCAACAGTGTGGAGGAGGTGGCCAAAGCATTTCCTGAAAGGGTCTATGTCATGGAAGAAATCACTTTCAATGTTAAGGTACATTTAATCTGTTAAAGTGACTTTCCTGAATGGTTGTTAGTTTTGTGGCATGAATGAATTGATATGAAAAGGGAAACATGATAAATGATATGATTAATAACACGGTATTAACCCCTGTGCCTGAGGGAGTAACTCAGGGCTATTCCATACATTTAGATTTTCATTTAAGGCTTAAAATGCCTGTAATAACGTAAGTCAGGTTGGCAATAAGTGGAAATGAAAGTGCTGTCCATAATATTTTTAGTACTTGTGCCCTATATCTTTTTTTCATAGATGGCTTCAGGAGAATGTAATGAAGACACCGAAGTTTACAACATCACACTGAGCACCGGTGATGAGCTGACGTTAATGGGCCAGGCTGAGATCCTCTATGCCAAGAGCTCCAAAGAAAAATCAAGATTCAACACCATTTTCAAGAAGATCGGGAAGCTGAACTCCATCAGTAAGATCGGTCGGGGCAAGATGCCGTGCCTGATTTGCATGAACCATCGCACCAACGAGAGCATCAGCCTGCCTTTCCAGTGCAAAGGCAGGTTCAGCACCTGCAGTCCACTGGAGCTTCAGATGCAGGACGGCGAGCACACAATCAGGAACATTGTGGAGAAAACGCGCCTCCCGGTCAATGTCACAGTCCCCAGCAGTCCGCCCCGCAACCAGCACGACCTCCACCTCATTCGGGAGGGTCATCGCTATAAACTGGTCAACATTCAGACGAAGACAGTGGTAGTGTGCTGCATTCTGCGGAGCAACAAAATTATCCCCATCCATTTTCCCTTTCATATGGCCATGCCGAGGTTTATTGTCCCAGAGGAATTGCTCCTAGGGGAGTTGTGGCTGGACACTATGGTACATCGCTGGTTCTCCTTCTGCCAGGAGCAGTTTGACATAGATGACTATTCTCGCGCCGTCCGGGATGTGCGGACAGACTGGAGCGATGACGGCAAAAGTCCCAAGAAAAGCACCGGGAATGGTAGTTGCAGCGGGAGCAGTGGAGGCAGCAGCAGCTCCAATGGATGTCCCAACCACATGCACATTCCCAGCTCTTTAACTTATGCCCGAGACGAACTGACCCAGTCCTTCCACCGACTATCTGTGTGCGTGTATGGCAGCAACCTCCACGGTAACAGTGAAGTCAACCTGCAGGGCTGTATGACACTATGTGGAGATTGGGCTCTTCTGCCTTCTGATAGCAATCCTTCGGAGTCTGGAGAAAGTGAACACTTTTTCCCCGAGCTGTTGGATAGCACAAACCAACAACCAACCCTCAACAAGCTGGATGTCCCGTATGAGGAGCTGTGGTTGGATCACTTGAGAGGTCAGCTCCCAAAACCGTCCTCGAGTGAAGGAATCCGAGGCATCAACAATGGCTGCGCTACAACAGCTGCCCTGTCCTACCCGGTCACTTGTCCGATCGGTGCCATAACCAGTTCAGATGTGCCTCTTAGTCCACCACCGGTCCCACCCAAGTCTGAAGCTGTGAGTACAATCTGTTACATTACAAGCTGTGAATGTTAAGATGTTATTTGATTTTGGGACATCAGTGATCACTGATGTGTGTGACAGGAAAAAACATCTTTGCAGCTGCTTGGTTAGAAATACAACAGGACAAAACACACTTTTAAAAAACATCAACAGTATGGTCAGATTTCACGCTACACATAATGGGAGTAGTTCTCAACACAGCAGCAGGGCACAGGGAACAGCTGGGTCTGTACTACAAAGTGAGTTCAACAGAATCAAGGTATCTGCTGCTTCTTCTCTGGGTGAACAACATATATCAAAGATGATCAGGATCAGTGGGACCACAACGCAGATTATCAACTCGGCCTGTCAACCCCAGGTTTTCCAATCGGGCTCTGAACGCGTTCACTTAAATGATGTGTGGTTGGCACCAAATGACCAATCACAGACAGGGAGAGGTGTAGAGCTGCTTATTTCTCATACGAACAAAGAACAATCTTGAACAAATGTGAGCAATTTTAAAAATGGTCTACAGTGTAAAAGCTGCTGCAGCCACATTCAGGAGGAAAGTTGAGAGAAATTTGTAACTGTGAATGCTGAAATTAACAGGATGATCAGTCACTGAGAACACAGACCTCTCTGTACCCACAAAACCTCTTTCGTGTGTGTTAAGTTTTGTCATATTTATTTATTTTGCTTTATAATTTCATTTCACACAGAGTCACAGTTTATCAGCTGCAGGTAAATCATTTGTTCCACAGTCACCATCCTGAGCTCCATCACAGCTGTCGGATTAATTTCATTTTACTGTTGTGATAACTATAACATCAGGTGTCTTCTTCAATCATTAAAGTAACAACCACAATAGCAACAGGTAGAACAGTAATCATGAAAATATATTTTAAAGCCATTTCCAAGTTTCTGTAATTGGAGAAATTATTCTTACACACTGACAGAATTTTCTGTGAAAATACTTTGTGCATATGGCAAATTATATATGATATGTCCCATGATAACATCTCCATTAAGAAAATATGTTGGATGCAGGGAACACAGCAGTAGACAGGAGAAGTCTTTAGACTCCTTGTTCAGTGACTGTCTCACTCTTTGTGCACAAAGCTCCACAGAATCCATCCTGAACAGTGACACTGTTTTCTATTCCTATTGGTCAGTGGTGGAGCTTTTATATGAGGCGGGCTAGGTTGGCAGCATCAGTTACCATGGTGATATGTCTCAGAAAAAAGTGAAACAGTGTCGTGGGACTGAAAACCTGGGACTGAAGTTATCTTCCTAACATAGCACATGTCTCAGGAAGTGTGCAGCCTGACACCTGCTGGGCATGTCCACATCTCCTTTCCGAAACTTTAAAATAAGAGCGCATCATAGACCTGTTTTGTACTTTTGATAAATGGTCACATCACCATGGTGACAGCGACATTTTGTTTTCTGTCGCCCCGTGTTTCAACAGCTGGTACATTTTAATTTGATGCAGTATTAAGGTGTTTAGTTTGTAACCTTCCAACTCTGACCTGTAGTAAACAAAGTGACAGTAAACAGTGAGGTTGTTTATGAAGGAAATAAGATTTCAGTGGATATTTTGCATACAGTGTTTATTTTGTAATCCCTCAGGCTTAAGTAGGCAATCTGAAATCATAATGGTGGACTACTCCAGGACTGATAAAACTGTTTTATGGAGATGTAAATCCTAAATGTAAATACTTATTTTTTATTTATTGACAGTAATTGTTCCACCTACAGCTTTAGAGAAAAAAGTGTTATTGGCCGTTTCCAAATCAAGTCATTTCATTCTAGGTGAAGGAGGAATGCCGTCTTTTGAATGCACCACCGATCCCTCCACGAAGTCTGAAACAAATGCCATCGGTGCCCATCCTGTCGAAGCCACGGCAGCAAGACACCAGGTCTCCAAGTCCAACCCTGTCCTATTATTCTTCTGGTCTCCACAACATGTAAGAATTGTAGCTGTTCAGAAAAGGACGTTTAAAATGAACCCACATTGTTTTTCTTTATCTACAGCAGGAGCAGTCAAATATGTTTAAATATCATCTGTGTGATGTTATACCACAAACTAATCTTGTGTTTCCTGCAGTAGTGGAGCATGTGAGCCAGAGGGAGCTGAGCCACCAGAGCAAAGCCACGCGTGCTATCCCTGTAACTGGGGTAAGTCCAACAGCACAGAACCAAAGGCCTCCTCGCCCTGTGGCAGCCTGCCGTCGGACGGGGTGTCCTCCCGCTTGTCTTGGCCGAATAACTTCAGCGGAGGAGAAACGCGCTGCATGGAAGAATTTCTACCATCCAGCTGCCGAAGTTACTACAGTTACCCCAGAAAAAGCACCACAAAAACCTGCACGTCCAGCCTGGTCGACTTCGACGGCCGAGAGCACGCACACAGCAGTAAGGACTTCAGCTCGGAGAAAGCTTCTCTGAATCAGTTCTGCACCAAATCCTCAAGTTACAACTCAGAAATGTACAGAGACAAACCGATAGAAGACTCTAACACTAAGCAGAGCCTCTCCTGCCCCATCTTACCACCGAGAACACCCAAATCTAACACCGTGAAGAAGTGCACAGACTCGCTGTCCGAGTCAGTCTGTGACACTAAGCAGGAAACTCAACACGAGCAGGGCACAAAGGAGATCTTCTCCATCTCTAACTCGTTAACTCTCAACTGCCCGTCGTTCTCTCCCTCCGCACAGTGGCAGCCTCCGTCCAGCCTGGCCGGCCTTTCTATCGAAGAGGTCTCCAAATCCCTCAAGTTCATTGGGCTGCCCGATGACATTGTTAGTCTGTTTGTATCCGAGAAGATTGATGGGAATTTACTCTTGCAGCTCACGGAGGAGATTTTATCCGAGGACTTCAAGCTAAGCAAACTGCAGGTGAAGAAACTCATGCAGTTCATAAACGGGTGGAGACCCAAGATATAACACTATGTGACACTAAACTGTGTTGTGAAGCAGAGGAATTCATGCCTTCAGTATATATGCTATGCACATCAAGCCACAAAGAGTTTCTTTTTTTGTATAATAATAATAATGAACTAATTATTTCCTTGTTACTACATCATGGGGAAGTTAGTTGGGTGAGTTCCCAGCCCACTTAAAGTCTGTGACTGCTATTTGCTAACTGAATGGAACCAACTGGCACTTTTCTCAAAGACATTTTCATGTCAACTACTTAGTACTTTTTCCATCTGCAGCCTGCTGGTGTTCATGTCAGCACACAAATCCTAACTCAGCTAACTCAGTATTCCTGGTTCTTAAAGGGGAGTGTCCAAAAACATTGACTGGATTTTTGTAAAGAGCACAAACTCAGATATATGTTGTGTATTTAACACAACTTTGGATTTGTTAGCCGAATACTTCAAGTGTTTTATTTTAAGAAGTAATTAAGATGGCATGTTTCCAGTAGTTGGTGGATACTCTGGGTGTGTTTAGACTTGGTTATGAAATGCATCTTAGGTGATTGGATCGCAAGTGGACAATCGAGGCACATTGTTGTTTACGCTTGTGTTGAACATGTGTCTTCAAACCGTCCTGCTGAACACTTGTATTCAGATGTCACTGCATCAGGGTCTGCGCACAGTTTCATGTCACTTACTCGAGGAGCACTAGAACAGTAAACAGTACAGTTACCTAAAAGAGGAGAAGGTAACATGATTCAAGAAGTATTACGAGTACATCTATTTCTTATTCCAACAGATGAAGGAGACTAAACAAAAAAAGCGATGCGACTAACGACTATTTTGATTGTCGATTAATCGTCAACTACTGAAAGGATCAGTTAACTGATTTTTTTTTTTTAATTAAATTGCATGGTTAATAAATGGCTCATTGGCTTGTTTAGTTTTCAGCTTTTAAGTTTAGATTGAAGTTGTTTAAATTTTGAGCTAGTTGATAAAGACAAGAAAGATAGATGATTCCAATAAAGCTTTTAATCAATTTTGCTGCTGGTATTTGTATTTAGCCACTTGTGATCCAATTACCTGAGACGCATCTTAAAACCAAGTGTAAACAGCTTCTCTGTTTTTAAAGCTACAGCGACAGCACATTTTTGAACCTAGATCAAAACCATTCAGGTCAGTGCTGTCAAAGCTCAGACCTGAGACAAACTGTGTTCACATATGTTAGTGTTCTTTAAAAAATCCTCCCCTCTCAGCTCATCACTAAACATTTTTCCCATTTTTAAATGGCAGGAAATGATGTAAGCGTCCTCCATGGTATCACACTGGTGTACAGTTCCTTTGAAAATGAGCTGGAAAACAAGATCAGCAGCTGTGGCATTGGTGAATACAATTAGATTTAGTAGTTTCTAAATGAAATGTAATGAAAAAAACTCAGCTGTTTGTCCGTCAGTGTGAGATCCAGTGGAAACATGTTGGTTTACTGTCCAGCTTGAAGGATCAACTGTTGCATGAATTCACAGCAGCTGGGCTTTGTTAGCAGCAGGAATTGCATTTGCATTCTTGGGATTAAATTCTGCTTAAGCGGAGCTACGCTAATAACCGAGAGCCAAATCAAATAATCACGGTCTCTTCATGTCCAACAACAGGAGCAGTCTTTATGCAAAGATTTGATCTCTATTCGATGCCTTTTTAATCTAAAGTTGAATCCTGCTTACTGAAATCTCTCAGCTGAATATGACTGGAGGATATTTGTAGCTGAAAAAGAATAAATGACTAATAACCAACAGAGGTAACGGACCTGTGACGTTCTACATAAAAATGCAAATTATGCATCATGCACTTTGGTAGATTTCAGTTTGAAATAATTGCATTAAGGTCATTAAATATGCGCCTCTAGAAGAGAGTCTATGTAAAAGAGTGAATGCACTACACGCTTTGTTCAGAAATTGTAATGGTACTTCTCCTTTGTTCTCTATGTATTGTAAGTGTCTTCTAATGCAAGAAACAAGTAATAGTTTTACTGCGCCTTAACCCACAGACCTTAAAACATTTAATATTTCTCTAAAAAAAAAAAAAACTGAGGAAGTGATGTAAAGTTTGTATTTCTCATAGACTGTGTGTAGAAATGGACGAAGCAACTGGGGGCTAAAGTTGACTCTTCTTCTCAGTGATCGTTCAGTTCATCCGAAAAAAAAACATCATAATTAAGTACATATTAGGCTTCAAATTGAGGAATATCGAGGGCTTCCTCACTCCTCCCCTCATATCCAAATATGGTCACTTCTGGCTCCGAACAGCCAACATGGAGTCGTTAAAATGTCGGACTCCACAGGTGACATCACGTTACCTTCGTCCATCCTACATACAGTCTGTGCGATTTCCTCAGACCCCGAGTGGCATCAAAGCTACAATTGAAATTGATCTGCTATCGTAAAATATTTGTAAAAATGTTTTTTCTATTCCCAGGAATTAGAATTGATTTATTTATGCAGTTATTTAACAAAATATGCAGAGGAGGTTTTTTTTTTGTTGGCAGATACATGAAGGTGCCTCAGCAGCAGCAGCCTCGCTACAACCCGGGTCTGGTCTGTCGGCCACAGCTGTTGTTCTTCTTTTTCTTCTTCTTCTTCTTCTTCTTCTTCTTCCTCTGACACTTTTCAAGAGGATGTTACATATTTTTACTTGATATTTTTATTTTGTATGTAAGTGCAAATTTAATGTAATTTTTTAAAGAAAAGGATTACTAATGTTGATTTTTTGTTTTTATGGCGACAAAGCTTATGTTCAAATTTCTTTTTTTTTTATCCTGTAAAGTGTGGGTTTGTAAATCCATGTATTAAAATAACACTTGGTCATGGGGGGGGAAAAAAAAGAAAAAAACCTACAAGCCTCAGTCACACTATATGGACAGTGACCAAAAAAACAACGATGTTAATAAGCCATGTGTTTTTGTAATTTTTGTCACAGTTTCCATATTTGTCATAGGGAGTGGCCTCTGTACCTTCAAACTGTTTCTTTAAAGTGGTGAATGTCTTATGCAGTCGTCATGGTACTCCACACACTATGGCAGGAACAACAGAGCAAAAAAAAAAAAAAGAGTGTTGCGTGTATTAAATTTGCCACAGTGTTAATTTGGGAAAAAAATATCGTGCATGCCAAAGGAATTTTTCCACGTCGGTCATTTTACTTGAATAATTCTGCGATATGAACTGTGAACACACAACTAGCCCCAGTCCCACTAACCCAGCGCCATCATTCAGGGTGAAAACTGAATTCTGTGTGGATGATAATACTCGTCTCCTCTGGACCGAGGACGACATGAATCGTTGCCATTTTAGTGCAAAAAAAACAACCAACCTGAGGTAAATGACTGTGACACTGGGTTTTGACAGCATTACTGAAATCTTGAGTTACGAACAGTTATCTTTGAATTTAACTCATTTCCATATTTTTGATTGTATAATCTATTAAAATGGATTAACTGGTGTTGGGGTTTTTCTTCAGTGTCGTTCACAATGAGAATTATTGAAAGAGGATCTGTCTGCTCACAACAGCCAACATTGTAAAACTACTCAACAGCAGAATACTTCCTCTTTAAGATTTCACAAAACCTGGATGATGAAAGTCATTTAAACTTCAACTGAATATCGTGTGATGACATGAGTGTGTAGATAACAAGATTTGTGACATTTATCAATTTCCCTCTTTCACTGTAGGAACAGATACAGATGAATGACATTAAAGTTTTAAAATGTAACAGATGATTCAAGATTCAGGAGATTTACTGATGTCTGCAGGGTAAAAACAGTGGTTACATCATACAGTGATATTCTTAGTTTTCCAGTCCTGCTTCCACAAAAACATAGCAGAAAAATTAAAAAAGATAACATGAAAATTAACTATTAAATTAATGCAGTTCCTAAGCAAATATGGAAATTGTGGAATTAGATTTTTATAATTTCCTCATTTGGAAAAGTATTCATGTTATAAGAATAATGAAAACAAATGATTAATTTCATAATTTATTTACATGATACATATCTATTTACTCAAATGTCACAAATTATTTGAATTTTTTACGGAGAAGTCTGGAAATTAGGGTCTGGAAAAGGTATGGAATTTTTAAAATTTCAAATGTATTACCCTGTATTAAATGGTAAATGGAGTACATTTATATAGCACTTGACCATAGCCAGGTCCCAATGTGCTTTACAAGGCAACTCATTCACCCATTCACACCACCATTGGGAGCACCTTATGGTTCAGTGTCTTGCCCATGGACACGTTGACACATGGACAGGAGGAGCCGGAGTTCAAACCTATGATCTTACGATTCATAGATGACCCACTCTACCACCTGAGCCACAGCTGCCTGTATTAAATATTCAGACCGTTCACTAACATCCAGTTTATGTTGTACATAAAATAAAAAAAGCAGCAATCCTGAAATGACATATTACAAGGTGCACTGTGCCTTGTTGCAGTGACAGTTTGTTGGTTGCATGTAAAGCATCATTAAAAAAAGCTGTGGACAGTAATATTAATATCTGTATAACCGTGTATATATGCCAGGTGGTCCAGTTGTGTCAGTATGTTTTAGATCTGCATCATTTATTAGCTAAATGAGTCAACGTGTCAAATTTCACCATAAATGTGACGTTAGAGTAACAACTGTTTGATGGTTTGATCATGAAAAATAATCACTATTTATTTACCACTGGTGCTTTTATCTGTCTCTTCAAAGACCTGCTGACTTTATACAGTTACATTTTGAATGACCCAAGAGGAATTACAACATCAGGCCAGTTGCTGAAACACTTCTGCTTTTTCTCCCCACAAGTACCAACTTACTCATTATGTGTCATCATCATCATCATCATCATCATCATCATCATCATGTGTAACTATTAATATATCTGGTAATTTATTGCACATTTATAGTAACTTCTGACTCTTAAATTAATTACAGATTCAGTTTTATAATATGTAATGAAACATATTTTTAGAAGACTGTTACTCATAGTGTAATATATTACTAATGTACAGTAATGTTTTACACCATTTGTAGTAGAAGCGTAGTAAGAGACACATGTTCATATCATGACACCACAGCTGAGGAAACAGATTTTATTTTAAAGTTTTTAATGCTTCTTTTAATTACATCATCATTTATACTAAACACTGTTTGTTGTTTTGTTTTAATTTCATTTTTATCTTGACAGGTGCTCCTGGTTTGAGGGTCACTGAAATAAATTTAGTTTAATACAAATATTTTATCATATCTCACACTTACTGCAACAAGTTTTTATCCACTGATATAAAGTCTGATATGTCTGGTTTCAGGGGATGAAGAGAAAAAGACAAGAACAAAGCTCCCACCAGGACACAGAAATATGTTTGTAAAGCATTTTAAAGACTTCAGTAAAAACTGTTAGACACTGCAGAGTGCTACACCATGACCATAACATGAAGTAGTTGTTAAATAATGTAGTTTGGACAATTTTAGTGTTCAGATTAACCCTCATTACCACTCTTTCAATATGTCATTTTATTACTTTAAATATATATACAAGACTTTTGTAAGGTTAAATATTAAAATCCAGCTAATAACGTAATGTCCTGTAATTCTAAACATTATTATTTTAATAAAATAATATTTAACCATATTCATACAAAAAGTCATTGTTTTAACATTTGTAAATGTCCCTCATTAAACAATAAAAAGTGAAAAAATAAAAAAAGAAGAATATGTTTTTTTACAGATTATTTTCTGTATTTTTATTGCATTTGTTGCAAAACATTCAGAGTAATTACATTATATTATAAAATTGTAGTACATTCTATATGAATGACTCCAAACAACTCTTGCCAAGTCTTCAATTAATCATTAGTTTGATTCAGCATTGTGAATAAAATGTTGCTTGATGCAGGTTTAAGAGGCAACATGTTGTCTTCAGGCGTCCTGCTCAGAGACCTGTTGTAATGGGAGAACCTCTGTCCCGTGGACATTCATCATTACATGTGTAACATTCTGCACAAACCTCTGTCAGGATATGATCCAGGTCTGCTCTGCAGGACACTGTCTCAGATTAGAGACATCATCATCCTGCACGTGTGTAGACTCGTAACTAAATCCATCAGGATGTGATGCAGTGATGTGTGTTGCTGCCCCCTGCTGGTTCTCTGCGACCACTGTTTTTGTTTTACCTTTATAAGTAATAAGGTTTTAATGGATTTGTTTTGTTTGCAGGATCACATCATCTGATCTGCTCAAAAATGTATTTTTGTTGGTTGTTGATCTGGCCAAAGAAAATGAATACATCTTTATAATTAAACTTCATATAGATCCAGATTACTCAAAGTAAACAGGATCTATCCTTCACCACTGTTTGTATTTTGTTGTGTATTTTCATGGTTTTGTGCGATCTCATTACTTTAGAAATGTTTTTAGGCTGTAAATGGTTTTATAGATATTTATCAATGTATTAGTTTCAAATGTAATGTTTTAGTTCATATTGAATGTTTTAAGTGTAATGATTAATGGACAGGTTTAGGCCTCAGATTAAATCAAGTCTGATGAGTTGAAGAAGACAGATTTGAAAAATTAGGGGCTGATACTTCAGCTGTTTTTATTTTCTCGTGTATTTTGGTGCTTTTGGTGCTTTTTGGTCTCATCCCTTTGGAAATGTTTTGAGATTGTAAATTTTGTTTAAAGATTTTTCCACTTTTCCAGTAAAGAGTTTCTGTTTTTTCGACTGCATTCAATTAATATTTTTTTCAAACTACTGAACATATCTTGATGATTTTTGTGTCTGTGAGACAGGGAATTACCAAAAATACAAGTAAATTAATTTTGGTTCTGACAATGATGCAGGGATGTGATCCTGTCTCAAAAAAACATCCCTGTCAGTTATAATGAATAAATGTAACATGATAATGTTTCTATTTCACTACAAGAACACAACAGTCGGTAGCTTCAGTACAGCTGGATTTTCTGAATGAAATAAATACAATACGACTGTAGAAATAAATCAATAACATACAGCTGAATGAGTTTGTGATCATTATGATTCATTTCTAAATATTCCTGCAGTATTATAATTCCCCAGTTCCATCATTTTTCCAGATTTTCATTTCTTCATTTCAGATGTGTTGGTGAGATCCAAGCAAAGTCTCAGTACATGAAATTTATTTCCAACAGTGACAGCAGGGGACACATACAACCTTACAGTGTCTGATAAAAACAACAAAACACTTCAAACATTTTCTTTGCTTCACATTTCCCAACATTGTAAACACATTAATGACAAGACTTGTTTCCATATTACAGTGAATCACTGCTTGTTTCCCCCACACCAAAGGATCACATCCACGGCTCCCAGCCCACCCAAACTCTGCTGAGCACGTTGGCGTCCATGGCTTGGTCAAGCAGACAGTCCACCTGCTTCTCCACTGACAAACCTGCAGCTGGAAGCGTCGCACGAACGTTGTGCTCCTTAAACCCCAGCGCCACTTCCTGCATCCCTGGGAAGCAGTTCTCCTTCTCGAAGCCCAGCTTCAGCTCCTCACTGACAGAGAAACCAACATGGAGTTACACTCAAGTAAAACACAACTGAAAAAATATCATCAGTTACTATGTCTGGATTGAAAACAGACAGTAACAGTAACAGTTTGTTTGGCTTTAAACCACAACAAAGGCTCACAGAGGCCTGAAATCTGCTTCAGAGATTTCAGATAATGATGATGGGATAGAAACAATAGTTGAAGTTATCAGAGAACTATAACAAATACATGTCACAAACACTAAAGACTGTGTTACAAAGGTAGTTTTGGATTTTGAACTTTTTCTAACTCTTTCTAAATCAATACTGGATTAAAGTGTGTTAGCATTAGATAACGTGTAATACTCCATATTGTAACATTGAAGCAGTTTTCCACCATTATGGACGTCCCCAATAGAAACATGTACTCTCCCATCTGGAAGTAAGAAGCCCTGCAGACTGGATGATATACCTGGTTATAGCAGCTGGATTTGCTCCTTCTAGTTTCCTTCTGGCGAAGTTGACCTTCTGTAAGGGATACCAGTTGATTTCTTTGGTGTCTACGCTCTGACTCCACGAGCCTCCTTTCTTCAGTTGCTTCATCTCAAAGTTCTGTGTAGTACAGATGACAACAATCATTTACAAAAACATATCTATGCAATCATCAAGGTCTAGATAGTCAATGATAAAATACTGTCTATATTGTTATATATATGAATCTCTGCTGAGTGGAGGTTACCTTCCAGTCCAGTGAGGGCTCCTTGACGAACACGTCCATGGTGTTGAGCAGCAGGTCTGGCTCGGCCCTGTAGGCCCGCAGGGAGTGAACCATGATGTTCTGGATCAGACCGGACTCCTTCAAAGGCTGCATTAGATTCACAAACTGCTGGGTCAGCCGGAAAGGTATGAGCTCGGGTACTGGGAGGAACTGGGAGGAAGGATGAGATCGGAGAACAGGAAGTGATTTATTCATGCAGGTGATGGCTGTGACTCTTTACCAAGACTCACACATGCACCAAGCCTGATATCTACAGGTGGGATTTCATGTTACATCCTCATCATACGAGAATAATTGTAACAAATTGTAACAGACATGTGCTGTGTAGGTTGTGTGTAGATTAACTGTCTTTTCCTTTGAATAAAACAGTAACAGTTGCTCTCTGACCTATGATCACCTACGTAACCACTTTTTAGATTAAATTACATTTTACAAATAATTACCAGTGAACTACAAAACAAGAAAATGGAAAATACACGTGTCTGTACCGTTTTTCCAGTGTGACAACTTTGTTTCAACCATTTGAAGATTTATGTATTCTTAGATATTATATATATCTTTATATATTTGATATTTTTTGTTTCCCCCATGACACAGTTGATCATAGGAGGGATTGATATAACTTATAAATAGTTGATAGGGGCAGATTGTGAAACAGGAATGAGCAAAGGGGTGATGTATGGATTTTAGTTTTTGTGTTTCTTTGCTTTTGCCTTATTTATGTTGGAGACGTACATCTAAACATGCTAAAAATTAATAACTGTAAACACATAAAATCTACATACACTACTTCCACAGCTGAGACTAACAGCATAAGTCAGATATATATTATATTCCTTTATGCTTTGCTCTGGATTCTGTTCAAATATAAAGGTTGTTTTCAATGTTAAAATACTTTTCTTCCACTTTGACTGACCTGTGTAGCCGAGCCGAACGCGTGACCAAAGTCGATGCCGACCATGCCTCCTGTTTCCATGTTAATCATGAAGTTGGAGAGGTGGCGATCTCCAATCCCCAGAATCCAGTGGCTCACACACAGTAGAGCGTGAGAGCTGATGAAGTGGGATCGCAGGGAGAGGAAAGCCTCCGGGCTGTTACACATCTTCAGGAAAGCTCTCCTACACATTTACAAAAGATATGAAGGAGTTTGATTGTGAGCTTTAAGCTTCGAGAGCACTTTTATTATAAGGGGTGGTTTTTTTTTCTTACTTGAGCAGATCACGCGGCACGTGCTGCAGGACTTGCAAAAAGTTTTTCACTGCATCAGCTCGTTTTGCTTTCCTGAGAAAAAAAAAAGAGTGGAAGTGTTTGTTCAAAAACATTGTTTCAGATAAATATGAAATGTATTAGAATCAGTTGTAAAACTCATGAGTCAGAGCTGATGAGGAAAAACTAAACTCACTTACTTGTAATTCACACTATATAGTATGATCCCCTGCTGTTTTTTTTCAGCAAAGGTTGAGAGCCACTGGTTGTAGACTTCAGGACATCTAAAAGAGAAACATGACTGCTGTCACTCTGAATTATCATAAAATCTAAATATTACAGACAGTGCAGCACTGAACTATGCAGAGTAATCTGCTAATACATATTTAATCTTGTAATAATAAGTAAATTAAGTAATCTGACAGACAGCATTTATTAGCGGACAGCTGAACAAGTTTAAAAAAAATCATTGAAATTAGCATGTTAAAGAAAAAAGAAATTCAAACTCTATATAAATGTTGAATAATTTTGTTTTGAAGAGCACAGCCAGGTTTGTGTAGCACTGAGGATGACATCTTACCTTGATGCCTCCTTCTGCTCCTTATCAGTCATTGTGTTGTACAGGAACTCCTTCAGAGTACATGTGTTTTCCATCCACTCAATCAGACCAATCCTGGAAACCAAATGAAACCAGGCTCTTGATTAGTTTTGCCACAGAAAACTTAGTATTTAGTAAATTAACTGCAATGTGGTGGCAACGAACAACTCCAGCTCCTCAGAGCACACTTACATAATGAACTAGAAAGTACTCAAAGGAATAATCCAGCTGTACTGATGCTACACACTGAACACTGTTGCCATTTTGTGGTGAAACAGCAACACTACGATAACCGAGAGAGATTTTTCAGTTTAAATTTGATCATTTGTTCCTTTGGTATCTCTCAAAAAAGATACATTTACTTGTTTTATGGTGATGTTGCAAACAACCAAACAAACCAACTAAAACATGACCTCCTTGGTGGAGGTAATAAGATAAATATTGTTTATAAAGGAACTGAGTTGTGTATTATTTCCTACTTTTGATATCACCATCACAGAACATAAAATCAAATCTGCTTTGATTCTACTTCAACCTTCAGTCAGTGCAATTATCAGGTGCATTAATGTTGACTGAAGGGGCAGATGGACAGAAATATACGAGCAGTACCTTGTGTTTATTGGAATGACTTGATAGGTGCGGAGCTGCAGGCCTCTGTGTGTGCAGGACGTGTCGTAGCTCAGCAAAATGTTCATGACGGCAAAAAGCTGCTCGATGCGTTGGTCCTGCCGGAGGTCCTCCCCTCCTTTCACCAGGAAGGGATGGTCCCGCTCATCGTCCCCGCGGATGATCAGGCGCTTGGGACGACGAATGGAAGACATCACCTTCACCTGCATGGTGTGAATTCATATTAACACACTGTCCACTGCCACACAGGATGATGACAGAACAAAACGTAAACCTACCCTTTCATCAAAGCCAGTTATCTTTGCATGATATTCAGGCAGAGGTTTAGATCTGCCATCATATTGTCCTGGAAGAAACAGAAAGAAAACACTCAGAGCGCAACCCTCTGCTGAGTATCACATCCTCTGATGTTCCTCATAATTACATCATGTGTTTCTATGGTAACACCCTCATTACCACTATTTCAATGCAGTGAGGTTTCAGCTCACTGACCTGGGATCTCCAGCTCGTTGCCCAGTGTGTCTGCTTTAAATCCACTCAGCCACGGCGAGTATTCCTTCAGGTTCCCCGGTTCCTTCTGAAATCCACGCATGTTCCCCACCAACTCATCCACCTGCCTCACAAAGTTTTTGTCTTTCCTCTTGTCGAACAGTTTGCTGCCATTAGATCCCATTAGTTTCTCCACATCTTTGGAAAACTTCTGCAGTGAACACAGTAATAACAGAACACAGGGTGAGTTGTGTATGAACGGGGCCTTGTCCTTTAATTACTGCTGTGTCCTCACTGGCTGCTGTGTGTGAAAAGTGCATCTTTGTAGAGTGTATAGTAGATTTAAAAAAAAAACAAAACAACAACAACAAAGTAAATGACAAACCTGGACAAATTTCCTGCGAAACATCCCGTAACCGTCTGAGTTTCGATCCCCGAGTGAAGACCACATCTCCCCGTACATGTTGCCCATCTGCTTCTTGGTAAAACTCGACTTTTCCAGCTCATTTTTCACGCTATCCCACCAATCCTGTGTGGATCAAAAGACAAAAACGAATATTAATATCAGGCCAAAAACCCAAAAGGCTTCGAGCAGCAGGTTAACCTCATTTCTCGTGACCTTAAAAAGCATCTCAGGATTGGTAAGCTGCTGCAGAGCGTCCACAAAGTTCTTAACAGCTCCTCCTTTGTCCAGCATGCTCTTGAGTCTGTTGACACAATATTCACCAAGGAGGTTTTGAAAACACACGTTTAACATCAAGCAAAATACGTCTTTTCAGGCAAAATCAGGAGTTTTACTTGTTGACATATTCCTGCTGCTGGTGTCCTGTCGCCGAGTCTTCGAACTGGTAACTCTCGCTGCTGATCATGAGAGCGTAAACCAGCGCCTGAGGGTAGCTCTCTGCTATCTGCCCGATGCAGTGCTGCACGGCCACGGCCTCTGGTTTGTCCAACACGGCGACCATCTGACTGATCCAGCTGATCAGCATCCAGCAGGGAACTGACATCATCTAAATACAGACAGGTGTCATCACTGTTTACAACTGGAGGACATCAGAGGATACTGCACTGCATGAAAATGAAGACAGTCTAGGGAATTCAAAAATCAGATTAGTACTACAGATGTGATGTTTATCATCCAACAGATTCTCTGTTTGCTTAGAACTACTGCAGAGTTAACTCACCTCCTTTGTCATCAGGTCCAGAGTCTCGGACGGGTACAGCTCGATGATCTGGAGCAGACGTGGGAACTTGAGGCGAGCTTCCTCCGAGTTCATCTTCAGTGCTTTCAACATGCTCTCCACCACATGAACAGACAGAGCCACCAGCTCTGGAAACTGGCTCTCTGCAATCAATGAGTATTTGTAATTTATTGAAATTCCCTGATGTGTCAGATACTGCATGTATTCAGAAGCAGGTATTTTTACATTATTTACTCTATAAAGACTGTGTGAACTGGTCCCAGCACATTGGAGGAAACAAAATTGTCACAATGTGTATTCTTCATTAATCACATATTAAAAATACACTGAACTTTATATTCAATGTTTATTTTGCTTTCCTAAATTCCCAATAAATTAATAAACACTGCTTCTCCTAACTGTTGGTAAATCAGAACAAAGTGTTCACCAACAGGTGCACAGTCAGTCAGTGTAGTAACTCACCAGACTCCCTCTGTTCCTCTTCTCGCAGCCTCTTGTCACAGAAGTTTGCCAAAGTCATGTACGTCTCTACGATGCTGCTGCTCTCCACACAGTCCTGAGTGTAAGACTGAACCTCCTCATCAGCCTTCCTGGTGGCTTCACACAGCAACTTCAGAGCCTGCAGATACAATCCCACCTCCACCTCCTGCACAGACAAAAAAACATGTGTATGAATCATGGAGGACATATCCAGAACTCCCTTGACTTCATAAATTTATGGATAATATTGAAAAATCATTGAGCACCTTTGAACTTTCGCTGGGCCATGCAGCTCCAGAAAGCTTTACAACTCTCTGAGCTTTCTCAGCTTCAATAGTTTCCAGGACTGAGGGACTTCTGCTGACAGCTGAGGCCAGGATCTGTAAAGACGTACCCTGAAGTATCTTTTGGTATCTGAACACTTTGGCTGTGGCACTCTGACAGTCAGCCTGAAGATCCTCTGCAGGGAGACGACAGCTGACATGAAACATCTCAAGAGGAAACACGAGAAGCTGAAGTTAATTTATGTCTTAATATTTCTGTTTTCTTCCTCCTTCTTACCCAGCAGGGGGACCGTCTTCAGCGCAGTGCTGATCTGCTCCACAGGACCCAGGGACTGGCTGCGTTTATGTGTGTAGCGGCTGAAGCTGTGGACCCACTGCAGCAGCCAGCCCCTGTTTGTTTTGGCCTCTTTGTGCAGCTCCTTCAGCAGCTTGGTGGCAACAGGAAAGTTATTCTGCTTCCAGGCGCTGTCAGCCATGTGCAGCTTCATGTTGAACTTGCAGTTGTTCACTAACATCTCAACCTCACTCGCCGGGTCATCTGACCCCTCCACCTCCATGCTCTCCCCGGTGTGACCTTTCAGCTTTTTCCTGATCTTGTCCAAAAAGAAACACCTGAGGCAGAGAGAGTAAAATTTAAAGTTGGATCATGTTTATTTTATCTGCCAGTTTTAAAAGCAAAATCTTTAGAGTTGTTGTTCTTACCGAGACGTAATAATGTCGTCCCAAACGTTCACTGGATCCACTTTAGTGTCGGGATAGCGCTCAGTCCATAATCTGATGAGGTGCTTGAGGGAGCTCACAGACACTAATGAATGAAATACAGATAAGATCCTCGATTTCAGTCACAAAACAAACACAAAACCCCATTACTGCAACTACTGTCCTGGTTTACCAAAACCTGCTGTGCCACCACGTGATCCTCTGTGACGTGATCCTGATGTATCAATTGTAGACCACACTCTCACCCCTGTCTGTTGTTGCACTTCATACTGCACTTCATACTGCACCTCATACCGATACTTTATTTTTATTTTTCTTCTATTTTTTTATTTATTTATTTTATTCTTTTTTTTATCCAAGGTCACTTTATCTCATTCTTATCTGGACACTATTTGTATATAGTCTTCTTTTTACTATTGTATTATCTATCTACCCTCATTGCTATACTGTTTCTGCCTATACTACTGTGACACCTGAATTTCCCCTCTGGGGATTAATAAAGGAATATCTTATCTTATCTTATCTTAAATTAATTCATGTATTTCATTTACTTATGAACTATCATCCTCATTATTATATTAAGATTAGTATACTAATAAGTATCACCATACTTTTTATTAACTTAATTTCAGTGTTTGTATCCCTGATCTGGTTATTGTTCTGTCTCTACGTCCTGTCCTCTTATGTGTTTTGAAAAGTGAACAAAAGTAAATAAATGAATAAATGACAAGTTGCAGGAGAATATCAGTTCCAGAAAAAGGATGCAGAAATCATGTTTCAAAAAATAAATAAATAAATGACAAAATTTGATGTTCATAATTTGAGTTTTGACGACAGTGCACACACCCTCTCCTTTGATGAACAGCAGGAAGTCCTGGATCTCGGTCAGAGCCTGCACTGACTGCAGAATGGTCAGTCGGCTCTGAGTCAGCAGCGTGTCCACGCTGGAGTAACTCTGTGTGGGGCAAACAGATTGAGAGCAAGTCACGTCACATTTCCAGAGAGTTGTCTGTATTCACAACAGGACTGAGTTTATAATCCTCCCTTTTAAACTTTAATAAGCTGACTGTCAGAGCAGACCTCCATGAAGAGCTGCATGGCGTAGTTAGTGTAGTACTTGGCGCGGTCGTAGTCCTCCTGCAGGATGTAAAGCAGACTCAGCTCCTGGCTGTAATGACTCTCCAGCAGCTTTTTGCGCTCCTCCTCCCTCATGGCTTTGTCGATGAAGCTGAGCAGAGTTTGGTCGCTCTCTCCCAGCTGCAGCTGCTTCAACATGCTGCGAATCATGTGCCGCAGGTACATTTCCTAACATGCAACAGACTCGTGTTAGCAAAGCATCACGAATCATCTGTATACTCGATACCTACACATTGAGCTATTATTTGACACATAACTGCACAGTCAACAAGAGTAAGACGACCATTTTGGTTGGAATTAAAAACCACAGGATTGTCTGTCCTCACTGGTGCATGACTCAGACTTCATAAACTGTCAAATGTGTCTTCTCTTACCTGGTAGAGAGGCTCTGACCACATCTTCTCCAGGTTGGGAGGTGTGTTTTCATCTATGTACACAGTGGAGCAGTACTGAAGAGACTTCCACTCAGACAGTTGACTGTAGGCCTCCATAGCAGCCATTTCCCAGAAGTCCTTCTCAGACTCAGTGGGTTCACCATCAGGCCAGCTCTCTGTGTTTAAAGCCTGAAGGACAAAACACACTTTTACACTACAGTGTGATAATATGGTAAAACTGCACCACTGACGTGTTACAAGGCACCATGCTGTATTTCTTCCACTAGTTCAGGAAATGATTTTCCAGCACATTTCCAGGATGTTTGCTGTGACATAACACTGATATGATCAAGGGGAATCAAAACCTCAGAACACCTGAGTTGATTCCTTACAACAGGATTCCTACACACTGGAAAGTGTGACCCTTATTTCCAGTCTTCTCTGTAAAAAAATTCAAATAATTTGTGACATTTGAGTGAATAGATAAGCATCATGTAAATAAATTATGGAATTAATAATTTGTTTTCATTATTTTTGTAACATGAATATTTTCCCTTACACCAGTTTCCATTTTCCAAACTTTGCCAGACCTGGAAATTTATAAAATCAAATTCCACACTTTTCCATACTTTCCATACTTGTGCAGGAACCCTGTAACAAACTTGCGACTTTAATGTCAGAGAATATTAAAAAAAATATTCTTGTGAATTTGCAACAAGAATATTTTACTTATTTCTTTCAATTTCCAAGAAGTTTCAATGACTGTGAAATTAATCTAAAAAATTCCAGATCTTCAGGGTTTTCCATGATGCGTAGGAACTCTGTTGTCATTTACAATTAACTTATTTACATATAATGTGGGACTCAACCCCAGATCCTTCCAGTAGAAAGCCATGATTTCCACACCTCATTGTAAAGCTTCACAGCTTCTGCAAAGTCAGTGTTGGCCTCTGCCTGAAGTGCAGCACAGGTGATTGACTTGGTCCCAACTTTTCCACCAAAGATGCCGTGCACAACATCATAATCCTCCAAAGATCTGTAAAGCCTGGAGAACAGAGGCGACAAACAGCACATTAAGAATCACATTCACAAAAAGCAGTTACAACTATTCAAAGGTGACTAGTTTGCACATGAAATGTTAGTCCTGGAGAGCTGAGCTGTTTCATTTATTCTTTGAAGGTGACATTTTTTTTAGTACTTTTTACTTGCAAAAAAAAAAGTGTGGATGTTTTATTATGTATTACAATAAAATTTATGCACTTTTAAGTGTTGTTTTAGTGTCAAATAATTGTTTTGTACTGTAAAGACTAAGTACTGTAACACTCAGTTACAAGACAGTGGTAGCAGAGCCAGCATCATAGTAAACACTGTAATACTTTGAGAGGTGGATCCATTTGTTGGTGTCCGGGGGGATTTCTTTGCGTCCACGTGCCCGTTTGGAGGGACGTTCATCGGGGGCACTGCTGTGCAGCAGGCCCTCTTCCAGCAGCAGGATGCCTGCTGGCTGCTGGAGGCTCATGAGGCAAGTGTAGCTGATGGATGCTGGGTTGAGCTGCAGCAGGTCCTTGTGCTGGTAGCACATATCCTAACACAACAACCAGCAGAGTATTAACTCAACATTATGTAACATTGAAGGCTGGTGAGCGTTTTTTCTAAAGACAAAAAAAGAATAATACTAGTAATCCTCATGAATAGTGATCATGTAACTTAACTACAGAAGCAACACAGAATAACACAGAAAATACATATTCAAAATAAAGCAAAGGGAATGCATCGCATCACACATGAAAAGAATAAACTCCAACGAGAAAAAAACAAATTCAACTACAAGTCATGTCTCTAATAATGGCCAGGACCATGTTTGTGGGTTGCCTGCTAAGCGGACTGAGCTATCTGGGCACCTGCAGCTTTAATGTTACGATCTGTTTGCTTCTAAGCTTTTCTAAAGTGTGATAACAAAGCTTGTACTGGAATATGACTAATTCAACTTAGAAATTAAATAGATCAAATCAGAAATAAAGGCTTGTCCCTAATGCAAGCTGGCCTCAAACAGAGGTTGGTTATCTTCTGCAGTTTAAATAAGTAAAGGCCGTGTACTCAGCTTTGTATTAGTGACACTGGACTTTCATTGTGACAGTATGAATCTATGCCAGGACAAAACATTACAATAGTTTCTAACCTGCACACATGCTATAAATGGAGGGAAGCAGAGTGTACTCTTGCTCAGGAATGTGTTCATGTTGCCCTGCAGCTCCTCTTTAATCCTCGCGCTCTCCTCTGGCTTGTGTTGTTTTTCCATTTCGAGGAGGATCCCAGCAAACAGGGAGCTGAACAGCTGTTTGGCTAAAATGGGGTCTTTCTAGGTGGGACACAGTGAACAAAGAAATCATCAAAGATCAGTCTACATTAGGATATTTACAACCTAACATTTGGGATGGGCGACAGCATTGTTACCTGTGCTAGAGCTTGAAGAGGAGCGATGAGACTGCTGTACGGGATCTGAATGTCTGGAAAGTCTCCCACTCTGTAGTTACGATACAGAGTCACCTGAGCCTCTTTTCGTAGTCTTTGATCAGCTTTTTCTTCCTGGAGACGGCCAACAGAAACACTTATTAGAGACACTTACAGATTAGGAAAGTCACAATAGTAACAGCACAACCAGCATTAAACTATAAGCAGCGTATATTCTGATCACAAATACTACTCAGCGTAGAAACCCAGCTGGATACCTTCTTCTGCTTCTGTTGTTGAATTTCTTTTTGTGCATAATTCAAGCTGACTTTCTCCTGATCCTTCAGAAATCTGCGTCTCAGTCTCAGGATGTTACGGCGTCGCTCATTTTCTGCTGTTGTTATAAAATCACAAAGGTTTACATTGGTAACATTTCAATGAATGTGGAAAAAAATGCATTTGTGTGGTGGTTATTTTGTTTTTCACATTCGTTTAGCTCAAATAAAACATAAAACAGGTCACAAAGTTGGTCAGATTAATCTATATCTAAACATTTTTTATATATTGTGTGTTTTTTTGGTGACTAACCTCTTGTGCGACTGTCGACCTCGTCTGTTGACGCAGTCAGGCGCCTCAGGCCGAAGCCTTCTCCTACAGGTCTCCGTGCTGGAGTTTGCCGCTCTGCTTTCTTATCAAACACCAACAATGACGACAGAGACTCGGAGCCAGGTGTGTACTCCGCCAGCGTGTCCACACTGCTGCCTGTCAGCCAGTTATACGCCGTACGTCGACCTAAGGACAGAAATACCTCTGTGAACTTTGTGGAAATGTCTTCTAAAGTAACGTTATTTAGACAATCTTATAGTGTGGTGCTGCTTTTCTCTTCAAGGGTCGAGGATATTTACATTGCATTTCTACAACAAAACTTTGTAAACTTCATGACCACTCAAACATTTATAATACTGAATCACAAGTGTACCTGCTGCTTGGGTTTGGCTGAACTCTAAAGAGGTCTGAGTGGCTCTGAGCTTCCCCTTCATGGTCCCAGACTGGGTTGCAGCCACACTCTCTGGGCCTTGAGAGCTTTGGGTTTCAACAAACATGGGCGTCATCACCGTGCTCCTGAAGCGCCAGTTGGAATCAATGACGTAATCCTGTAGAGTGGAAAAATGCATTAACACAAAAACACAAAAAGTTTAAATCCTCAAGGAGCTTTTTTTTTGGTCACTCAACAAAAGCTGACCTGGAAGGTGCACTCGGACAGAGGATACTCGAACATGTTTCGTGTGAAGTCGGGACTCTGGCTGGTCATCTCCAGCAGCAGATTGGTCGCTAAGCTGAGGAAACACCTTTCTATTTGAGACGTGTACAGAGAACGAAGCACCATCAACATTCGCTCGAGTGTCGCAGTGGGGAGCCGCTTCTCCTGACTCCAGAAGTTACGAACATAAAGCCTGAAAACATAACAGAGAAGGATATTTTGTTTTAGTATTGTGGACAACGTTAAAAGGGGAAAAACAAAGAAAGACCATGTATAAAAAAACAGAAAAAAAATTAAGTAATGCCAAGGAAGGAGGAAGGAGGAAATAGTTGGGACTTACTGAAGTCCTTGGTTTTCTTCAGACAATCCCTGAAGCAGCGTTTCTTTAGCTGCATTCAGCACCTCCTGTGAGGTGTTGTCTCTCATGCTCTCTTCATCCCTGGAGAAAAATGACCCCTGAATCATTAAAGTCAATACACATGAATAATGCTGTCAATAGTCCAAGAAGTTATGCGGTCCAAATCGAAATAATAACAAATACTGAAGACATAAAATCAGTGACTGTATTAGAACAAAATGAAGCCAGAAATGCTGACCCATAGTTGTCCTGTATCCACATGAGGATGTCGTACATCCTCTCTCTGCACGCTGGGGAAGGATGAGACACAAAAGCCGTCACAGCTCCCAGAAGCTCCTGGAGCTCAACTGGTGTCAGGCGAGCAGTAATCTTGTGGATGATATCCAGACACACTCTCTGCCTTGCTTCATCCCTGAAAAGATTAATGTGAAGAACATTCAGCACAAATAAATGTAATTTGTTATTCATTTAGGCCACTCAAGCTGAAGGTAGAACATCTAATATCTTTAGATTTTTCTCTATTTAACATTAATGTGGCATGAGCTTTTCAATCAAAAACAGACCAAACTATTAGTCAACCTAGGACGTAAACACTATACTTACCTTCATATGAAAGAATACATTTATAAACTTTAAAATGTCAACATACTGTAAGTGAATCTTCTTTAAACCATCTACAGCTTTCAGACACACTCACATAATAATGTCTTGCTGATGGGTTCTGTCCATGATTTCACAAACACAGGGAATGTGCCTGTAATAGTGAAGAGTGTAGTTGGGACTCACCTGTGTCCCATCATCTGAGTGAAGCCTGTGACCTTCAGCTGCAGAAAGATGTCTGGAATGACATCAGCTCGACTCAGCACGCACTCCAAACACAGGGTTTTTAAGACGCCGTGCAGCTTCGGCAGCAGGCAGAACACATGATTGACAAACCTTAGAAAGAGAAAAATAAAGCCATTAGCTTGGTGGTTAATTCAAAAACTAGACAATTAGAGAGCTTAGATTCACTTTATAAGCTTGTGACATGAGTAATTTTTAAAAATAAATAAATACTGTTGAATTACAAACTCACCGATCCATAAATGGAGGAAAGTGCTTTGACACCTTGTTCAAGCAAATAATGAACTTGTCATCCAAGTCTTTTTTCTTTAGATTTACTATCTTATTTGCAGCAAGACTGAGGAGTCCTTCATGTTGCTGAAACACAAAATAATACAAATAAAAAATAATCATTATGGAAAACATTCATGCACTTCATGCATCTTTTTATATCTTTTGTGTGAGGTCTTTACTAATAGGAGCTCTTTTTAGACGTTACATACACTCACTGGCCACAGTATTAGGAACACATGTTCAATTGCTTGCTTACACAAATAGCTAATCATCCAATCATGTGGCAGCATCTCCATGCATTTAGGCAGGTAGACATGGTTAAGACAACTTGAAGTTCAAACTGAGCATCAGAAATGGGAAGAAAGAGGATCTCAGTGACTTTGAATGTGGGCTGGTGTGAATGTTTCAGAAGCTGCAGATCAGTCACAATCACCTCCAGAGTTTACAGAGAATGGTCCGAAAAATGGAAAATATCCAGTGAGCGTCTGTTTTGTGGATGAAAATGCCTTGTTGATGTCAGAGGTCAGGGAAGAATGAGCAGGCTGGTTATATGTGATGGAAAGGCAACAGTATGTCAAATAACCACTGGTACAGTCTGCAGAGCACCATCTCTGAAGGTACAACATGTGAAACCTTGAAGCCGACTTGCTACAGTAGTAGGACACCACAGAGGGTGGTGACCATGTCTAGCTCTTTATGTCTACAGTGTGCCTTCTGCAGATGGCTACTTCAAGCAGGATAATGCACCATGTGACAAAGGTCAAATCATCTCAAACTGGTTGAACCCAACAATCAGTTCACTGTACAACAACGGCCTCCACAGTCACCAGATCTCAATCCAATACAGCAGCTTTGGGATGTGGTGGAACAGGAGATTGGCATCATGGATGTGCATCTGACAAATTTGTCTATCCATCTTGTCTGGATGGATCAATAATCTCTAAGGAATCTTTTCAACACCTTGTTGAAACTATCCCACAAAGAATGAAGCCAGTTCTGAAGGAAAAAGAGGGTTCAACCCAGTACTAGTAAGATGTACCTAATAAAGTGTCCAGAGAGCGTAAATGAGTATTTCAAAATCAGAGGAAGTTCTTACATTGCCCATTTCAGTTATGCTCTTCAGGATGAGGCCGACAATTTCAGCAGCAGCTGAGTAGACCTCTTTATACCGCACAAAGGACATGTTGTTGGACAGAGACTGGATGTACCTGAGGAAAAAAACAAAACACCAGAAATGATTTTGCAAGATAGCAAAGTCTGAGAAAGCTGCTCAACAATCCACTTCTCTCACCTGAATTTACATCTTGCAACTTAAATGAACGTAAAAACAACATTCAAACAAAACTAAAGTTTCAAAGAGCAGTAGCTAAACCATGTATTTTACTTCTCATATTCGATTCCACATGAGGCATCGTAAGCAGGGAGATTGTTTGCCAGAATGATTCCAAGCAGCTGGAGTCCAACAGAGTTGTCTTTGCTGTTCGGGTCGGTGCCACAAAATCGGTCGTATATCAGACTATAAAGACAAGAAAACATAAAGCCAAGGTTAAAAAAAACTGTTATGATTAATTATAGTATGCTTTAATACATATTTTAATGGTTGGGGGGAAAAAAACACAACATTTTTTATTTCTTCCTTTTCATAGAACAAAACTGGAAAACAATACTCTTTTTCAGATTGATCAGATATGGATTAATCAGAAACTTGGCTACAGTATTTTTTCTACACAGTGGAACAGTTTCCTGTGCTAAACTTGTTATTGCACTGAGCTTGTGTCAAATGCACATCAGGAATTTGATTTGTGAAATGTCTAAGTGTTACCTGTACGGCACATGCAGACAGTCCTTCCAGCACTCTACCAGAGTGCGGATGATCTCCAGGTTGTGACGGAAAACTGGCCTCTTGGAGTGAAAGCTGTGCTTCATCAGGAACTCCAACAGCCGGTTGGCGAGGACTTCATCTCTGGGGTTACCCTGAGATCAGAAATATTGTTACTATACATGTTGTAATAACAGGTAACAGTGGTATGTATATATATATATTTTAATATAAATGCAATATGTTGAATTTTCTCTCTGAAGTGAAAGTATAAACCACCTTGGGGGTGGCCAGGCTTGTCCAGGACAACACTGTGACCACAATATCCACCACCATAAAATGGATCCCCTCTCCTCCATTGTTTTCAGACACAACGAGCTGCAGAAGTGGTCCGAGCCAGTGTTTGGCATATGGCCGGAAAACCTAGCAAAGCACAAAAGCCCAGATTAAATCCCTGAATAACAAGAAAATCAGTGGCACACACAGGAATACTGTAACTGAATAAGATCAATAAGATGTACGATGATCCACCTCCTCTGAGTTGATGATCAGCTTTGAGATGAAGAGTCTAATATTCAGAGGTGTTGCTGGATTTGCCAGTTTTCCATGAAGAAACTTCATCCATGGAGGAAGCTCACTCGGCACAGTTCCCTGTGTCACAAAAAAGAGAATAATATTATTGTGATATTAATAGACTGATACTAATTTAAGAAGGGCGGCACGGTGGTGACTTGTGCCTCACAGCAAGAAGGTTCAGGGTTCGAATCTCGGCTGGGGCCTTTCTGTGTGGAGTTTGCATGTTCTCCCTGTGCATGGTGGGTTTTCTCCGCTTCCTCCCACAGTCCAAAGACATGCTTATCAGGTGAATTGATCAGACTAAAATTGACCATAGGTGTGAGTGGGAGCATGAATGGTTGTCTCTGTGTTAGATAGGCTGGCAACCTGTCCAGGGTGTACCCCGCCTCCTGCCCGATGACAGCTGGGATAGGCTCCAGCAGACCCGTGCGACCCAAGTGTGGAATAAGCAGGTATAGACAATGACTGACTGACTAATTTAAGAAAAAAAATAGTAAGTAAAAAGTTATAAACAGACTTCTCTCCGTCTAGTGTCACTTAAAACCTGTTCAGAAAATATTCAGAAGAAAATAACCTGTTCAATCTTTGGGGTTATGTTGTTCCTCTGCATGTGTCCAATCAGAGCCGTCATGGACGCCATGCATTCATGTTGGTTGAGCTCATCCATTTCTAGATCCACCATTGCGTCCTGGGAGAGAGGTGCCTCCTCTGTCTCCTGCATTAACAAACATGAATTTTTCTTGACACCAGCAAACCCAGAATATGCCTCATCTGTGGTTCTGAAAAATAACTGTCACAGTCCTAAACATGCACACGTGTATTATCTGCCACAGAGAACCCTCTGAAACAATGTCCGGATCTTCATATGACTCAGAACAACTTACTCTTTTTGCAACAGTGCGTTTTTTTCCTTCTGGGTTTTGGGAGCTGAAGGAAAAACTTTGTACTCCTGTGGAGAAATCGAACTGACTCATCTCTTCACTCAGGCTGCTGTCGGCCATGTAAGACTGGGAGGACAGATACACTGGAGCTTCTGTAGAAACAACAACATGAATCACATTAAAAACAAAGACTCAAGGTGGGAAATATGACTTATACAGTCATCTACCATCAAATACAGTGTAATTCTAAAGATCATGCAATTTATTTTCTTTGGCACTGAATTAAAATGAAGCCTCAACTCTGCAGAAGTTTAGTAATGTGAAACTTTACACTCTAACAAACTAAAAACAATGTTGTGTACAGTTAATACCTCCAGTCTCCTCGCTCACTTCTTTTCGAATCATGGTGTATTTCTTCTTTCTCTCAAGTGGGACCTGCATGGATGAAAAAAAGAAAATTAACAAACCCTGACTAAAAATTCAAACTCTACTCTGAAACAAACAAACAAACAAAGAGATACCTCAATTTCAATTGGAAAGTTGTAGGTCCTCTCAACATCAATGATGTTTTCAAGAATGAATTGATTCTGGACAAGAACAGAAAAACAAGACGGTCAGTTTGGTCCTTTTGAATTAGGATCATCATTCCTTTCTTTGTGTGTATCAGATAACATAAAACTATTAAAAATACAATTGTAAATAAATGTACTGCATTAAAAATATACACACACCTTCTCTGGTTTCTCACTGAAGAGGAATCCTTGGTAGAACTTGGGTTCACTGAAGCTGCAGCTGATGACAGCGATGGCGCAGTTGTATGCAGTGCAGTGATAGTGTCTCCTGATTTCCAGGAGCTGAGTCTCACCGGACATGTTTTCAGTGAAGGCTTCAAAACATGACCTGATTGAAATAAAAATAATATAACCATGATTTATTCATGAAATGAAAAAGGATAAAAAATGATTCATATTTCAGGAAGTCCTACTTGATCAACGCCTTTGACAGCTCATTCCCCTCTGTTTTGTCTGAACGGCAGTAGGCCTGGTTAATACGAGACTCCTTGGAGTAAACATCCTCTTTTGGAAGCCGTGAATACAGGAGCTCCATCAGCTTGTAGCAGCCGTTCTTCTTCAGCAACTGGACCTCGAATGCTGATTCACTTGACTGAAATTAAGAGGTATTTATAGGTGTACATCTAATTGCTACTGATGAAAAAATATTTTACTAACACAAACAGAAATACTACTGCTAATAAAGTGATTACTGTGTTAAAAATAGCTTGAAATAATTCAGTGAAGATGGCGATAATGAAATAAATAACCTTGGTAAAGCGACTGAGTAGGAAAGCAATAATGTCAAAGACGTTTGCCACAAAGAAGTCGTTCAGAGACTTGGTGCTGCAGTGAGAGGCCAGAGGCAGCAGCACTCTCTCCATCATGGCCTGCAGCATGGAGTTCACTGGCACATCACCTTGTTGAATCACCTTATACATGGTGCACAGTAGTTCCAGCTGCCGCTCACTGCTCGACCTAATCAGACAATAACACACAGGGTGAGTGGACACAATTATTATCAATCCCCTTAAGCTGGAAAAGTACAGGACTCTTGAGTCACTGCTGTAGAGTGTTTAAACACAGCAACTAAACAGACATTTCACCTGTGACCTAAATGTTTCCAACAAATAAACTTTTACTGACCTCCTCGCAATTCTCTGAAAACACGTCTGGAACTGATCTTCCATGATGTGTTTTTTGTCTCGACACAGGATCCCTGCCAGCAGTTTGAGCAAGAGTGGACTCTGGGAGAGCTCCAGGGCATCCAGCAACTAAAAGATAGAAATGTAGAGTTGGTGGTTGGGATGGTTCAACCTAACAACCTCCCAAACAAGCTGCAAATGAAACTAATCTCAGTTCAAACAAATAGTGACATCACTCTGTGGTCAGTCTTTGGAGACAGGGAAGTCTGCCTGTTCAATAAAATATATCAAACTGCAATCCTTCTGGGTAAACCTCTATCTTTACCTTCCGGATACAGTCCATGTAGTTGTTGCGGTGCAGGGAGCCCTTAGCAAACTCATCGGACTGCATGGGGAAGTGGGAAACAACCAGGGAGTCGAGGGCTCTCTGCAGCTCAGCCAGTGGCTCCTCAGGGAGGGTTGTGAAGAAGGGCAACACCAACAAGGCCTGACTCTGTGGAGTTGAGGAAACCCAACAAAAAAATGGACATTGACATCTATGTTAATGCATTTCAGTATACTAACTGTGCCAAAACATAAACAGTCACAGTTACCTTAAGATTCAGCGGCAGATTCATGTCGACCAGCAGCATAGTGAAAGTGGAGAACACCGGTCTGAAGGCTTCGTGGTTGATGTCGGTGCAGACGGAGGAGTCAATCTGGTGAGACGGGAGAAATGTCCATTAAATAATAGAAAACACTTGGACAGCGTAAACCTCCGCCGAGGCATAATCCAGTTGTACTGATGCTGTGTAGACTGAACACTGCTGCCCTCTTGTGGTGAAATAGTAACACTCGTTAAAACGTTCACTCATAATAACAGATTTTATGGGATTTCTGGATATTTTTTGACACGATCCCATTCTCTGATCTTGTGAAAAAATGTCATCATTTGTTCTTTGTGTAATCACTCAAAAAATAAAATAAAATCAACTCTGTTTGTTCATTAGATTTTCTGTAATGTTGCTTACACACAAAAAGCAAAGGCAGGCAAAAACATCATGTCCTTGATGGAGGTAATTGGAAAATTTACAAGTAAAAAAGTGTTTTTATTACACTGGTCTGCCCTGTTTTTCACATGAGTTAAGATAACTTTTACTACCCAAGGGTGTAAATGTATTTGTTTTGTTTTTGCCAGTGATCATGCAGTGATATCTTTAAACTTTAAAATACCGGACCTGTAGGAGCTTCGAGAGCAGCAGCAGAGTGGCAGTTTTGCTCTCAGGGGTGCAGGAAGGTCCCTCCCACCAAGACTGCAGACCCATCCATCTTCTCAGCACCTCTTCCACCAGCTTCTTCCCCTGAGTCTTCCTCACGGAGCGCTCCCGAAAGGTGTGGTCCAGCATGCCATTCAGCAACGTGCTCACCTGAACACCAGGAAAACTGTCATCAGCTGCACGGCTACAACATATTGTATAGCGCTGGGATTGTTATACGTAAGACAATGTGAACTACCATGCTGGGGTTTTGAGAGGAGGCTTTCATGAGGCGTGGCACCGTGGTGTCCAGACTCCTCAGCAGCTCAGTGTTGATGGTCGTGTTGAAGAGACTGTAGAAGTACTCGCCGTGCGAGAAGCTCAAGAAGTTGTGGCTGTGACTTCCAGATATTGGCACTGAGAGCATGATGGTGTTCAACAGCAAATCCACCAGCTGCTCACTCTGCAGAAAAACAAAAACAACAGAAAACACTAAGCGGTAAAACATTTGGTACAGCAAAAATAAACTTCCTTTACATTGCTTTTTCATGATGTAACACTCCAACGCACAGTCGATTTGCAACAATCTTAATTTTATCTGACTTTTACCGTCTGTTGACTGAATTTCCACTTAAGTAAATACTCCACAACTTATTTTATTTTCATCAGCTTTTATTAAAGCTATCCAAAGAGTGGAAACACTGACCTGCTGACAGAGAGAAAAGGCGAGCTGCAGGAAGCCATCTGCTACCCTCCTGGTGTTTACGTCCAGGGATGGAAGAGCCTTCCTGTCCTCCCCTGGTGCTATGCCTTTATACACGGTCATTAGAAGCCGGGAGCCCAGGGATTTTGCATAGGACAAATCCTTTAAAAATGATCAATACAATAAAATGTATGGCAAATTAAATAATATTACTTACATTGATTTTCTTCTGAGTATACCTGGGATTCTTGGATTACTGCTGAGACAGAAACAAACTTTCTTTGTCTGTACCTGGCTTTGCAGAATGGAGTTGAGGAAGCCGGCTTTGTGGATCTGTTTACAGGAAGACAGAATCATCTCCATCTGGTCATGGCGGCTGAGAGTACTGGAATGGCACAGGTCCACAGCGCACAAATCCTCTACACTACAGTGGTTAGGAACAAAATTCAGAAAAAGCAAACAGAAAAAAAACAAGAAAAAAATGATTAATGGTGCTGATAATATCAACAGTATCCACACTCTGTATTGTAACAGACTGTACTAAACATAATGTCACAGCAGACAGTAATCAATATCAGATTTCTTCTTGTCTGAAGGCCTCACAAACCTTTTACGAGAGATTTTCGTCCGCACGCTGCCTTCAAGATGACTGCTGTAAGGTGAGGCCAGCAGAGCCTTGAGTAGAGGAACGCACACTTCTGGTAGGTTCTTCATCACCTCCACATCTGCCATGTTGAAACCTACAGCAGACGGCTCACACACCACCCTCGCAGTCAGCTCAAAGAAAACTGCACAGAAAATATCTTGCTCCAGTAGCTGTGAATCAAAATTAGAAAATTAAAGATTAGAAAAAATCAAGACTGAGTTTTCTAATGACAGAGTGAATATCAACTGATGATACCTTCCAAAACCCCTGGTCTCCTTTGACAAAAATCATTGAGGCAAACTCCAGCAGGCGAACAACGATGGTGCACTTGCTGTAGTTGTACTGCTCCACCTCTCTTGGGCTGAAGTGAGAGGTCTTCCCACCAAGAGGGAAACAGCTCTCTGCTGCTGCCAGCTCCTGAGTTGCCAGCTCAGTCAAAAAGAAATGCAGAGCTTTCAGAAAGCAGGATTTGTCTCTGGAGCCTAGACAATGAAGAACAGTGACATTTATTGAGATAAGTAGTAAACACTAATGTAAAACTAAAACTGTTTTTTCTTTTTTTTTTTTTTTTACAATATTAAGTGAACAAAGGAATATTGACAATCAGTTGTTTACATTATCCCACTGTTGCACAAATACCACTTACTAAGAATGTACTGCGGCTTGATTATGTGTAAACTGATGAAGGTGTTGTAGCAGTCCAGGACAGCCAGCAGTAAATCCATCCACTGCAGGGTGGCTCTGACGCTGAAAGGTCCTGTCAGCTCCCTGAGAGTGGGCTGAGAGAGGAGACCTCCACCCTCAAACCGTGAGATCAGGAAATCAGCGCCATGGTTATTCAACATACCATCCAACCACTGGGGCGGAGACTTCTTTCCTGGGTGACATACATCCAGAAAAAGGAAGTTAATTCAGCATAGCAGATGGGGAACTTATTATTGTCAAAATGAACGATCTGCTGTTTATTTAGATCAAAAACCTAAAAGTAATTTAAAAAGAATACAATTTTTTCCTCATCCCATATCATGTGCGTTGGTTCTGGTTTTTCAGCGTAACTTGAGACATTTGTTCTCACCTGGAAGGAGGGGAATAAATTCATAAAAGAGCTCCATGCATTTGTGGCGACACTCAGTCTGTGGTCGGCCACATTGCTCCAGGAGCCATAAAACCACATCTGACAGGCACAACTTTTCATCAGGAGAAAAGCCCCTGAAAGAAAAGAAGAGAGAGAGAGAAAATAATGTGTATATTTTATTTATATTTACAATATGTGTTAAATGTAAGGCATACTACTTAACTGTTGAATTTCATTTCAATATGACTATATTTGGTTTTATGTCTTTAAATTAAAAAATAGGAAAGGCTTTATGAGGTCTTATGAAACACAAATCATGCAACAAATAACAGCAAACCAAGCAAATCTAAAATTAAGTGGAAATATTTCTAAGCATTTTTACTTGGTGATGAGACAAACTTATACAAACCTCGGGATTCGTCTCTTGGCGTTGTGCTGATTGAGACTGGGAGCCTTGTGTTTGATTATTCTTTTCAGGTGGTCAATGGCACTGCCACACTGCTGCAGTGTACCTGAGGATGGAGAAGGAGGGAAACTTTAAACAAAGACATCAAGACAAATACTGTGTCTGTGTTTGGGTTATGGCTGAGGTAACACATTTTTTTTTCCACACATTTATGTTAAAAATCCTTCCTGTGAACAAATGCAATACAACTGAAAAAACAACACATAAACCCCAAATCAGACTTAAAAAATTATGAAGGAAAAATAAATTATATTGCTGAGTAGAAAACATTGTGCAGTGGTCAAAGTTGGACCATAAATGTTTCAGTTTCCTAATGTTTTACTACAGCGTGAAACATTGTTGTGTGTCTCCTGCCCAAGTACAAAGTTCACACATTTTATATCAACACACCTACTTTTTTATGACACTGATAATGACTGAAAATCTGAGTTCGTTGTTAATAAAGCTGGAGTGGAAGACCCATTACCCAGAGATCGCTCATCTGCGTGTGCAAGAGCCAGACTTTCAACAAATATGACGAGAACTTCAAAGACAAACTGTTCCACCAAGGCATTTTCTTCCCTGCAGAGACAACACAGTTAGCAGAGGACACGATGTGAAAAAAACTGTCAAAGAGTCATTAACAACTTGTTTTCTGTAAATAGCACATAAACCTTATAAACAACAGAAATGCATCATACCTGAACAGTCTGTAGATGCTATTGAAAGCCAAGGCCGCCCCAAGTCTTTTGAACCCATTGGGGTGGAGAGCCAAGCTGTAGATACGTTTGAACAGGGACTTCATGTTAGTCGGGCTCTTCTCTTGCTGCTTGGGGGTGGTTTGCTTGATCGACCACTTGACAAACTCTTCAATGCAGCGGCCGCAGAAGTCCCTGAGAGTGCTGTCCATCGGGTCAACAACACCATCCTGTAGAACAGAGAAGCAGCCAGGTCAATTCATCATGTGTCAAAATAAAAGGACAGGGGGCAAATAAATGAAAAGGTGCTGAAAAACACTTAGGATGTAAAGTCATAACCTGTGTTAGAAAGTATAGTGTTGACAGAATATGAGGATTTACCAGAATGGCCTCCAGAACAGCTACTGTGTCTTGACTCTCGAACTTCCTGTTGTTTGTGAACCAGTGAATCAGCTGCATGACAAGTGGCTCAAAGAGCTGTCTGGTTACCTGGAAAAGAAAGTATCACTCAGAAGGTGTAAAATAAGACATCTGCTCAGGCACCTCTATAGGAAACGCTTTTCTCTGCACAGTAAACAAAGGAAACTAATCAGGCATCAGTCAGGCTAAAACCAAACCAGCAAAGGGCTGCTGCACTATATACAAAACATATTATGACTCATTTAATGTGGTCAACAAGTGTTTTCAATATTCTGTTTTCAGTCTCTTAACAATTTAAAATGTTTGCACTTATTCATATCTTACTTTATTATTCAAAGAGCTTTTAATCAGAAGTTCAATATAAAATATTTTTATGTTATTAAAATTGTTACTTTTTAAAATCATGTCTGAGAGAGGTGGGTAGTTCATTACTTTTACTCAGAAGAATGCTTCGTAATTTACTTGGTGATCAAACTGTTGTAGTTGAAACCTTTCATCTAAAAAAAACCTGTAGCCATGTGTGTCAGATAACTGCTGAAGAATGGCATAAAAGTAGGTAAAAACCAATGTTTCCTAAATCAAATGCTTGGTGTTCATCAAACACAAATATTCTTTTTTTACTTTGCTGGTAGGAAAATAAACACTGATGGGAAAATGGAAACTTTTCATGTTTTGCGACTACAACTGTTCCAAAACCAATAACATACTGGGATAGTGAGCACATACCTGATCGACATCGCAGGCCAGACGTAGCAGCACAGGAAACAGTCTTTTGTGCAGCTTGTACATGGGCGGCAAACTGTTCTTCTCTTCACCCATCTGAGCACTCTTCCCCACCATGTAGACCACCAGGCTGTGGAGCAGCTCACAAGCTGCTACCTGCATGAAAGAAGAAAAAAGAGATGATGATGATTTATTTCTATAAAAGTGTTGGGTGTTAACATGGACATCATACTAAAAGATGCTTGATTCTAAACCCGAAAATGTCATTTTGTGAATTATTACTTGGAACATACTTTGGTTTGTCTGTCACTAGTGGACAGAGCCAGTTCACTGATGCGAGGCAGGAATGGGTCCAGGAAGATGACTGGCTTCATGTCTGTGAATGGCACCGCGAAGCTGAGCCTTTTCTCTGAATCCCAGGCAACAAACTTCTTCATCATTTCTTCTGAGGAGACCACTAAATGCAGAAAACAGAGACTGGTAATCAACAAAAACAGCCAACAACTCTTCTCTTTAGTGGTTGTGATTCTCTCAAAACTTCCCAAAAAGAACCAAACAAGTTGGTCGTACAAATCCTCACCAGTTACCAAGCTTCTGTTCAGCTTTCCTCCCAGGTGACCGAGCAGCTTCACCACCCTGAGCCTTACCATGACCAGAGGAGCATCTTCCTGCATTTAGACAAACATTCACTGTAAACTGAAATACTGGCCTTGTGATATTCTCTGGAAAATCAGAATTTTGTACACAGTTGTATTTTGGGACTGTGAAATAGCAGGTGGTTCATTTACAATTGAAGTATTTCAAATTCAACAAAATTTCAAGGTCTGCAAATCCCTACATATCCAATACAACCATGTCTGCTTTTGTATTTGCATAGTTGTACTAATGCAGTGAATATACACCACTACAAACTGCACATTAGTATAACATTACATTATCTTGGTTGCATAGTAACTGCAGCCAAATTGTTAAAGGTACCGTATTTTCTGCACTATAAGGCGCACCTAAAAGCCTTTAATTTTCTCAAAAACCGACAGTGCGCCTTATATGTGGATCAATATTGGTTAATTATGGCTACCGTAGTCAGGGGGTGTATATTGTGATTGCACTAACATTTGATTTACCGTAGCGGTATCAGACTGTTTCTTTTACGTGTTTACTGAATCAGGGAAAAGTTCCCTCCACGTTTGTGATGCACTAACTACGTGATAAAAAGTTGCACTACCTGTTGTACCTTGCTGTTGGTAAAAGATAAAACTACATCACTGACGTTACCTCGGGGAAAAAAATAAAACAGCTGTTCATGTAGCTTTGAACTGTGACAAATGGAGTTGGAAATACATTGTTTTCAATTAACGCAGCGCAAATACCGGTAAGAGCTACCGGTACGTACGGTACCGTATTGTGAATGCACTAGCTTGTTTTGGGAGTGAACAGAGTTGTCAGAACGTTGGTTTGTTTTCTATTAATAAAGTTTGACTGACTGACTTATCTGACTGTTTTGTTGACATTCACTTTAGTGCAGCTTCATCTAGATGGATGATAACACAACCCCAGACACTACAGTAGTTTTTATTC
>OOFC01000608.1:0-12263 GCA_900323345.1 Pseudochromis fuscus
GCCACTCCACCACGCCGCGCAGAGATAACTAGAAATCACGTGGTCATCAGTTTTTTGTCGCCTGGTTTTTCGAGGTCCCGCCACTGCTCTGAAAGTAAAAGCTGAACATTTGCTTAACAAGCTGTATTTATTAAATTACTACTTAATTAATATCCGGTCTTGTCAACAGCTCTGGATGTGTTGCCCAGTCTTCTCACATTTTCTCCCCTCCTGGCCAAGGACAGAAGCATGTGGTCCCGGCCTTGTGGCAGCCCCGCCATGCAGGCTGGAGCTCGGAGGCTCTGGAGCTGAGGAAATGGGCTGTGTTAGGACAGATCGATGGTAATCACACCTCTTCACAGTTAGCTCTCTCGCATGGGGGGATGGAGAGGAAAGGATGGAGGGAGAGGAGGGGAGGGTGTATGCAGGGCGCCCCTTGGGGAGCAGAAAAATGCCTAGATTCATGATTAGAGGAAAAAATATTCACCCCACCCCCGTCCCCTCCATCCCATCAACTCCAAAACATGGATGCACCCCTCTGTCTGAGCAAGCTTCAGCCATGCATCCACCTCTGTGTCCTCTTCTTTCTTTCACTGGAAATGATTAAGCACTTCTGGTCCTCGTGCGCTTCATTTCTTCTTTGCTGAAATGTGTATTATTACCCTCTGAAGCACGATAAACCTCCTGCAACGTCCGGCTAATAGACTCAACTACAACACTGGCTCTTAATACCACTTTGTCACAACACATATAGACTGTATTGCCGTGTGCTTCTGGCCCTGAGGGAAAGACTCCATTGCACCTTAAAGGAGGTAATTTAGTGTGAAAAGGTTGCAGCGTAATCTAAGCATGGAAATTCAGAGTTTTCACAGTGTGTATGTGGCCCTGGGTGTACCGTGCAGTACAGCGGGAGGTAAAACAAGGAATGAAATGATCGCTTTTGTCATCTCCTGGCTGGTAGTATACGTGGAGCCTGTGCGGAGCGCAGTAGTCCGGCATAATGTCGGCCGATGGGGAAAAGGTTGATCGTAGCTCCGAGGTGGGATTGGTATTCTTTCATGTGTCAGATCACTGGAAAAATAGACCTTTAGACGGGGAGCATTAAAGATGAACACACACATACTCCAGAGAAGTCTTTGGCTGCATTTCTTGTGTTTTTATTAACAGTTGTGTGCACAGCCAGAATAGAAGCAAAAGCGTTCTGTCTACTTAACGTT
This sequence comes from Pseudochromis fuscus, assembly GCA_900323345.1. Classification (NCBI taxonomy): domain Eukaryota; kingdom Metazoa; phylum Chordata; class Actinopteri; family Pseudochromidae; genus Pseudochromis; species Pseudochromis fuscus. The sequence goes on from OOFC01000608.1 coordinate 1,197, forward strand.
CGATACTGAATAATTCACAGGCAGCTTTGCCAAACATGTTTGCACTCTGTTATCAGCGAACACTCACAGCATATTGTGGGATGGATGTGTGTTTTATCATCCCCATGAAGAGTCTCCTCGGTGAGAGATGACAGAAGCAGCAGAAAATTCGAAATAACAATAACACCAGCAGCTGGTTTTGCTTGAGCTTCAGAAAGGTCAGAGAGGAGTCCTGCCGTAGTTTCACAGAATCACTGGATCAAATTGTACTATGTCTGAAATTCCAGGATGAGGCAGGGAACAGAGCAAAGTGGTGATTTATATCATGCCTATATTTGCGCTCCCCCTCAAATGTCCTCGATTTCAAACCTACGGCGTGCTGAGTTTTTTTTTTTTTCCCCCTCTGTCCTCCCAGCTTGCCCTCTCGCTGGTCCTTCCTGAGTGTAACCAGAGAAGGGAAATCAATGCCTATGCCTGGAGTTGTTAGCAAAGAATTTTAGCCCTGTTGTGACCTCTGATCCAAACCATCACATTTTTGATGCAAGGTGGTGGAGTAGTTATTACTGCAGCATGGAGGTCTGAACCCGCTGGCACTGGGATTTTCCCAGCGTGGGTTTTCTCTAGATGCTATTGGCTTCTTCCTATATGTCTAAATGCCTGCATGGTTAATTAGGTCCAGGGTGTACTCTGTCTCAAGGCACCACCATCATTCTTATCAATGATTATTTTATCTGTAAGTGTTCAGTAATTCATTGATGTGTGATACACAGTGTTTTTAAAATTTGTATCGCTTATGTTTTGTGTCAGGAATTTCTGTTAATTAGACAACTTGTGACACAAGGAAGCACGTGCTAGTTATAGGGGCTCTCACCGATGTGGATTTATGTTAAAGTTGACCTACATATTACAAAAATGACTTTTCTATTCATCTAGTTTGGTCTTTCCTGATAAGTTTTATGTTGTTTAATTAAATTGTGATCCCTGTTTTTAAAGCCCCCCTTCTGAACGTATTTTTTGTTCGCAGGCTTGAATGACGTTTAATTATGATTGTAAAGGACTGGTGCTGCAAGGGGCATGGTCTGCACATGTTGTGATATAGGTTTACCCTCAGGGCAGAACAGGTATCCAGGATTGATGCTGCGCTCTGGCTCGAGGTGCCCTCCGAGTCCTGCCACAGATCAATCACTAAAACTGCACAGCAAGGGCAAAAACACAGAACGAGAGGAGAGGAGCTTTTAATGAAATCGAGGAAATTAGTAAAAATAAAAATCAAAAAGTGGGGTTGAGATGACAAAGAGAGAAGAGCAAGAATAACAACATTACAGTTCAAGATGGGACGTAGAGCAGGAATGGTTGTTGTTTAATAAATTGTTATAGTTTTTTTTAATGTAAATATTTGCTGGTTTTCTTATTCCTTGATCCCAGTAAACTGAACATATTTGTTTTTTGATTATTAATATGACAAAACCTGGAATTTAATAACGTCAGGAAGTTGTTTAATGGGCAGAAAGATTCGTCAGTTAATTAGGAAAAAATGTGTAAACTCATCATTACTGGGAATAATCGTTAACTGCCAATTTAGATGATAATAAAAAGAATCTGTCACCAATGAAATGCTGCTAATGTCAAACATAAAGCAGCAATAAAGACTGTTATCATGCTGATGATGATGGTGAAACTTGCTCTCAGCTTTACCCTCAAACCGTCGTTTCAACACATGAGACATAACTGACTCATGATAATTTCTCCCATTCTCCATGTGATTAATATTTTTTTTGTACGCCATCTTTGAGTTGATAGCGAGCACATCACCCTCAGTATCATCCCTCTTCTTCTTCTTCTTCCTCTGCTGGTTGGTTTATTCTCCTGTGTTTGACAAACACCCAGCATGTTGAAAATAGAGCAGCCCTACAGCAACTTCCAGCCAGCTCCCTTGATGATGAGTATTTCCATGTTGACAATCTCACATCAGATATTTTTGGTTTCGGTTGTTATTTCGAAAGCAGCTCGAGTCAGAGAGACCCCCACTATTGGATCTGTGCTTCAACATATATCTAGTAGCAGTAGATCCAGGGGCTGCTGTAACATGTCTGTTTGTCGTCAGTGTTTTTGAACAAAAAGGGATCAGACACCTGAACGTCAAATATCATTGAAACTGCTGATCATCCTCCTGGTATTATTGTTGCGCTTAATGACGAGTTGAGTAATTTGATGTGTAAAAAACACTCGTGAAAATTGATTAATTGCTGAAGTCATTCATAAATTTATTAGTTCCAGCAATGTGCGGATGCGTTATCACATATGAGCAACGTGTAACTGATCAGCAATAAACACAGCATTCTGATGAGTTATGATAAAAATTGTACTGTTTTGCAAATAAGGAGAGATTGGACAAAACAAGGAATGTGTCACTGTGGGTTCTGATTTTGTAAAGGTTATTTTCACAGGTTTTTTGCCATTTATATCAATAAAAACTAATCAATAGAATAATATACAATAAGAATTATCACTGGTTGCAGTGCTAGACTGTAGGATTCAATCCCACAGGTTGCTGTGAGGAGATCATATACTACAGTATTAAAAATTAAACACTACACCGTCCTCTTGTGTTTCTATAAAGTTCTGTCTAATCGCACATTTTGCGAGCTGTCAGGCTGAAGCCTTGATCTGATGCACCGAGACGCAGCAATACGAGTCAGGTTGTTGTTAGTGTTGCTGCTGACTAGGTTGCTGTCACCCTGTGCGTGTGTGTGTGTGTGTGTGTTGCTGACTGGGATGCTGTCAGCTGTGTGTCAGCCATCTTGACACCCACAGTGCACCTCTAACTTTTCTGGGACCTTCCCTTCCTGACGGACAAATAGCCACTCCAGTTGAAAAACCATGGACACACGCACACGCACAAAATACAAGTTGCTGAAGTGACCAATTAGGAGAAGTGTTGTAACTAAGCAGAAATAACACAGTTGACAACAACGGGGGGAAAAAGGCTGTGCTTGTACTTCCTCTCATGGGGTCAGCGTGACATCTGCCCCATTTAAATCTTCACCTTTGGAATTTTATATGATATAATATATTGATGTAAAATTGATTTAATGGTCTTTCAGATATTGCAATATGTTGATTTATTCAATAATGTTATATGTCGTGCCACTTTATTATTGAAGCTTGGCACAAATGGCTGATTGGTAGAGAGGTTTGTTTAAATATGTGTACATTTTGTGTGTATGTGTATTTTCCACATGCATGTGTATGTTCATTGAATTTTGTAGCTACTCACTTTGGCCAAGTGTAAATTGCTCGTTGCTGATTGGTGTTACACAGAAGAGACACTCAGCTCAAGGTGAGCTGAGTGTGGGGGCGGAGACTATGCGGTTGTGAGTTGATCATAGCCTCAGAGTGTCCTTATGGAAACACATACCACCTTTGACCTGATAAAGATAACCTTAGCCTGTCATTGCTGATTAAAATGTATGTCTCTCCTTCCTGTAACACGTCATGCATGTCAACAGCAGAGTCACCATCAGCCTGTCGTAACTTAGACAAAAACTGTCAGTGTTTTTATACACATTTGGTTTTGGAGGTGGTCTCTGGACAGGAACAGGAAATTGCTGCTGGCCACAGTACAAAAGACAATAAAACAGAAACAGCACAAAGGCAGAGATAAGACGAGAGTGCTGAAAAAGATGAAGTAAAATTAAGTACAGCAGATCAGAACCCACCTCTGGGACGAGAGCAGATACAGAACGATGATGCTGAGCTGCAGAGAGCAGAGGACTCTGTGTGTGTCCGTTTGTGTGTGTCTGTTTGTGTAGGAGAGTGTGTGTGTGTGTGTGTGTTGCTCTGTTGGCTGCTACAGCCAAGTTAACTGACTGTCCCCATCAGTCAAGGTTGTGTCTTATTATAGGTCATTAGTCTCTCTGCTCAGCTGCGACCTTGGCGCTACCTGCTGGAGCATGTGTATGTACTATAGTAGGCAAAATAAGTGTGCGTGTATGTGCACCTACACTGCTCTGCACACTCAAGTGTGATGCACAAACTGTGTTGAGGGAAGTGTGGGTTGTTGTTTTTTTTAAGTGTGTACGTGAGAGCACACGTGGCTGCAGCCTTGATGAGCAGTCAGCTCTGGCTATGTGTGATGGATGGATGGACACAAGGGGTCACAGAGGGTCAACTAACACACCCTCATACAGGGGGGGCAGGGAAAGGATGTCAGTCACAGATTTAGTACTACAGGACTAATGCTGGTCCTAAGCAAAAGTGCTGCCGCCCACAATAAAAAATTGTCTGCCGTGCAGGACAATAGGTTGCGTTCCAGCTGCCAGTAGCCATTTACTGGTTGTTTTTCTTTGAGCCGCTCTGACAGTTACACAGTGATATGCAAACCACAGTATATCATCAAGTTCTCACCCAGATGTTTGACGTGTTGTTTATGGGAGGCATTAAAGCAATAGTTCAACTCGGAGTCTTCGCCTGTTGCCAAGCAATGAAGCAGTCTGACGCATCACATCTCCCGTAAAACCACAACCTGTCATTTCTACAGTTGTTTATTCTTTCTAATCTAATATCGTGAAACTGTCTGCAGTGGGTTTTTGCTAAGCTAAGCTAATCAGCTCCTGGCAGCAGCTCCATATTTACATAAAGACATGAGAGCGGTGTCAGTTTACCATTTACATTTGTCTTATATTTACCCTTAAGAAAACAAATAATTTCACAATTTGTTGCATCATCTCTTCAAAATTCGTGTCAGCACAGGAACACTTTAACCAGACCAGGATCAGGCCAGTATGGTGGATTGTCGTTGGATTAGAGCTAAGTTTTATTGGAAATTGTGATTTTTAGGTTGGTGTAATTCACCAGTTTTACAGTGACAGGACATTCACTGGACGTTTGACCTTACAGTGAACAGCCTGGTGATGATGAGGGTGCACAGTGGAGACTTTTGTTTGTAAAGCTGCTGTTTCTGATGGTGTTTTCTACCATTTTCTTTGAATTACCTTGATAATATTCTGAATAGATATTGTAAAATATTCTTCTCTGTATCACACTTGTTGTTGTCAGCTGTTTGTTGCATTTTTTACACAATGACTTATTAACAGCCGGCATGAGACTGCGTAGTCAGTCAGGCTTGCATCCACTAAATAATCTACCGTACTTTAAACCTCTGTGCAGTCTGGAAACCACCAGATGTCAACTTGCATGATGCTTTTTGCAAAATGCCCACTCCTGTGTGAGCTGCAGCCCAGCAGTGTAAAGTGAAGGCTAAGTTACTGTATTACTCTATATCCCAGTGGATCAGATTTATATTGCAATGTCCTGCAGAAAGAAAATAGCCGACCAAAATCAACCCAGAGGGGAGAAGAGGTTGGAGAGACTCTGGATCATCCTGTACCCCTCCCTCTATTGATTTCCGTGTCACATGTCCTGTGCTAAACACAGCACAATTGGTAGAGAGACACTGTTCATGAGCATTAGAAAGAGAGATGAGAGAGCTTTTTAGTTTCCTCTTTTTTCTTTTAGAAAGTCACATGACAGGACTTTTCGGGGCCAGTCCACCTCAAGTGTACTGACTAGGATTGTTTGTGTGCACTGACATCTGCTGGTGTTATTAATCTAAATGAGTAGCTCTGAGCAAACAGACTGAATGGTCATTCCACTGCTCTGCCCCCCCATCCTATAAATGTACTGAAATCCTTCTGCAGGCCACGCTTGACCTAGTTGACCCCGTAAACCCTCGTGACCTCGGGGATCGCTGTCATTGTTTGGTCATGGCATCATTATTGTGATTCAGAGCCTGTTGTAGCCTCTTTTCAATCACTGGTTGCTTAGAATGAAAATTGATTTAAACTGTTAAAAAAATAAACTCCAAAATTGACTTTTTCCTTCAAAGAAATCCAACAGTGTTTTGGGAAACTGACCATTTCACAGAGCAACAAAAACACAGATGAATTTCTTTTCCTCTCACTTAGCCTGTCTTGTTTCCACATTTGGGGAGCGCTGCTATTATGGATTTGGGCCTCCCCATTCAACAGCCTATTACTTTGTGTTGCCTGAGGGGCAGCTGGCTGTTTCAGCACCTAATAGCCTTCTGTTTGCCAAGCTGAAACGCCAGGATCTGAAAGCCCATTACTCCACTGTAGGAGGCAGTAATGTGTCATAACCTCTGTGTTTGTGGAGGAGGGTACACAGATTTAAGACGTATAAATGAAAGATCAGCAGTTGTATCGGTGAGCATACGGGATGATGGATAAATCCAATGTAAATCCTCTTTCACGTCTTCACAATGCTGAGCTCCTTTCTCCATCTTCCCTCCTCTCAGACATCCTTCGTGTCTGGATGGAGCATGTGGTCCACTTGGCCTCGTGTCAAAGGCTGATCATGGAGGATTAGAATATCCTCCCGTAATTTTGACATGTTTACCGAGCCGTCCGTGTTCGTGTGTATGTTTAGTTTAGGTGCTTGCGTGCACTCTTGTCCCTGCATGTGTGTGTCTAGTGTGTGTGTGTGCTACGTGGAGGCTGAGGGGGGCTCAGGGGGCACAGATGGCTCATGGTCTGCTCTCGTCTGGTGCTCTCTGCCTGCCAAAGATCAGGCAAAAACAGTGACAGCCACTCTCCACTTCATTCAAACCCCGCTCACCAGGCCAAAATAACAGACTTTTTATTCCTCCTGTTTTATAGATAGCTTTATGAGCTATCAAAACGTTACGGTGAGAAGCTACGGAAATGACATTTATGACAGATTTTGTTTTGTTTTACTGACAGACAAATGAACGCCTGGTTTTCTTCTGTGGCTCCACGTTGCTGTAAATGTTGCAGTTGGAGGATTGCAACATAGTTTATGACTGGCAGAGAGGCATGTGTTTATGTGCTCTCTTTCAGACGGTAAGATTTAATAATTTATCAGGGGAATTTCTGAATCTGCTTCAGCAGGTTCACCAGGTTCAAAGACATAATGAGCAAGTGTATCATGCCTTCAATAACACTCTTTATGTTTTTTATTGGATAAAAAAAATGTCTGAATTACAACTAAAGCTAGACCAGAAAAGGTTTTCAAAAAGGGCCAGAATTTTGTCTTGCAAAATGTGCATGATCATATCTCACATACAGTGGTATATTCAGAGACTGCAGATAGAAGTGGACCAAGCAACCGGGTCTCAAAAATGAAGCCGATGCAGAAGTGGGAAAAAAGTGCAATACTCCCGACAGCCACCAGATGCTGGCTCAAGTCATTCTGATGTCATTAGCTCTTCTTATGAGTGGTGTGGTGGTCCATCTGGAAAGAAAAAAACATTATTGAATGGATATTTGTCTTCAAAAAGAGGGAGATTTAGATTTAGAGGTGGGTTTAGTTTGATGGGGTGTCTTTGTGTTAAAGGTTTGGATCCACCTCCTTTCATATCCATCACTTCTGGTTCCAAACGACCAACATCTCAGTGTTCAAATACCAATCACAAACTAACAGGTGATGTCATATTAGCTTCATCCATTCTGTATATAGTCTATAATACATTAGAGCATTGAGCTTAATGTATTTCTCTGCCACAGTGGTTTTGTGAGAGGCAGTAATGTGAATATGAAGCTTTTAGACTTCTTCTTAATAAAACCTGGAGAAGAACCTCCTGGTCTTCTGTAGGGGCCTCAGTGGTCAGATAATATCCACCACAACACACTCACACTGTGCACAGTCACAGACACATCTACTGTAGATACTCTGGAAGTACCACACACATAGTTATCTAAATTTGCTGACATCAAATATTTAGTTTTAGTGTTTTCCATCACTGAAAAATGACAGGATCTACTACTTCTGTTGGTTCTGCTGTTACTTTAAGACCTGTCAAACTGTGTGGCTTTTAAAGGGACATTAAAGGCCAACAAAGAGGGTATTGAAATGAACATAGACAGACTGGCAAAACATCACAAAAGACACTTTCAAACTGGATTATATAACACTGAAAGTCATCTTGACTTCAGGTAAACCATGCCCTGTTGAATTCAGGAGCCACTTACTGTATTATATTCACTTACTGTATCCCAGCTGTGGTGCTGAGGTGAGAATAAGTTACAGTAACTTGTTGGTGTCTGCTGCTTACATGGATACAAAGATACCTGCTAGTTACGTACTATACCATCAACAAGAATAGAAAGGGATTCCTGCCGTGGCAACAACATCAGAGATTAATTTTACAAGCTGAGGGAAGTAATGGAGTAAAGACTGTCAGTACTGGATGTGTACGCTTGATGAAGTGGTTTAATCACTCTCTTCTTGGAGAGCTGTCTCTCTTGTCTCCTGTATTATTTAAACAACACAAAGAAAATGAAGGACAGAAGAAGAAAGAGAGCGTCTTCCCTTTCTTTTTCCTCTGGATCGGTGGCACGGCTACACCACAAACTCTTGTGATGACTGTTTAATCATAATGCACTGGTGTAGGCTGTTTGCCATTTACCAAATGTGCTGAACAATTTTCATGTTCTTGAGTTTTTCTGGAGTTTAAAAGACTTTTCACTGTCAATGTTAAGACTGTGAGCTTTTGTCTTTTTCAAGTCTTTCCAGAGGACAGACCTCTTTCTTTGTCATGCTGTACCCACACACTCATTCTAAATCACATATTTATGTGTCACATGTACCTCTGCCTCTCCTCCATATAACCACACACACACACACTCGCAGTACAATTCATTGCAATTTCAGCTCCCACAGCTCGTTACCTGCTGTTCACCCAAGATTGGCTCTTATTATTGGGAATAGTCATTTCAGCCCATCTACTGGTTAGTCATTTGCATTTTTATGTCCCATTACTGTATCACAAAGAGTGGAAACTCACTCATATAAAAATGTCTCTGTAGAAGACTGCCTTTTTGACATAAAAGCTGTTTTAAGATGGTTTATGGACTTCTCTTTAGTCATTACCATGAGGTGGCTTCACTTCTCAGCTGTGTCTGAATTGTGGATTATTACATTTATATGTAGTTGTAACCTGGAAGTCTGTTTGGTAAATTTTAACTGGACTGTATGTGTGTGCTGTGCATCATTTGAAAAGGAGAAGAAACCGTAGACACCTGTGCATTTCCCCTCAGCACTGTGGAGAAACTTTGTAGTGTCTGAACTTTTTTGGTATCATTGCACATTTTATTGTTTTGCTACACTCTTTTCTGTAAGTAGACAGATGTGCTATAAGAGACTGGACAGTAGCACCTCATCAACACCAGACAGCTCACAGACATATTGTATGAACACAGTTGATGATTAAGACATAAGGTTCACCCTAATGTGCATAATGTAACATTTATCCAAACATCATCCTTACGAAATATAAAAATAGGATAGTAATGGACATCAGGCCAGTTTTAAGTAGGATAAATAACTTACAGATATACATAATGACTAAATACTCCAAGTTGATTTACTGCAGTTTATTCTACTTATGAGGAACATGATACTTAATTGTTTTTTAATAACCTCAGATTTGCATTTATTATCCTAGAAATGCAGGTTTTCTCTGACCAACAGAGACAACCATCTATAATCACAGAGATGATTTTTAAAGCCACTGCATGATATGAACATCAAGGAACTATGAGCATTTCATACCTAAAGTAGTGATGATGGAGTTTGCTAATAAATGTTACCATATTTCAGTCAACTGAAGTAATTAGACAAGAGGACAGTTGGACCCAATGACTCAATAATGTCAATTATGTTTGAATAGTAAAAAAACACCAGATGTTGACACTTGCAAAATGTCACAGTGAGGCCACAGTGAGTTGTCATGCAAGAGACTGTCCACCAGAGCCCAGTGTTCGACTGTTGTACAGAGTCTGCTGCAGGTCAAACTGAGGCTAGAGATGGAGACCAGGGGAGGAGAAGAGGAGGAGGAGACGGAGTTTGATGTCTTTGACTTTGTGCCAGATTTAACTAAACTCTGGTATGTTGTTTAATTTTCTTTGGTCTCTTGTCACAGTTTGGCCCAGAGCCCTGTCCCTCTGTTTCCTAGAACTACATCTAAGTCTGTCACCATGTCCTTTTCTTTGCTCCGTTTTTATCTCCCGCTGTCTTACATTTCTGTCATGTATGACTCTTTAACTTTTGATTTTTCACACCCTCAAACCTACAACCTGTCCTGTTGTTTTCTTTCTCCTCCCTCCCCCCCTCCTCTCGCCACTGTGTGACCTTTGCTCTTCTGCAGCCTGTTTTTAGGGTGACTTTTAGGCGAGACAGCTATTGATCCAGCACAGTGCACTCGTGTGTGGATTTCACCTGTACAGCTGACAAGCCACTTGGATGAAATCCAATGCGACATTCAAGTTCTCCCCATGTCAGTGTCAGCATTATTGGTCCCAGATGGTGGAGAGACAGGGCATCTCCACATGTGCAACAGTAGTGGAAGTGCACAGCTACAAAAACAAGGAGGATTGTGGGATTAGATTTTTCTTACTTTATTATACGCTTCAAATCATTTAAAAGCAAACAAACAAGCTTGGTGGTGGTGGTGCTGGTGGCACCCGATGAAGCTGTTTGCTTGTTGAATATTTCACCTATTTTCCTTTTCAAGTTCCCTCTCTTCCTCTTTCCATTTTTTTCTACCCTTCCTCTCTGCCTCCTCTCCCTCCCTCCATGACGGTTTCATGTCCCAGGTGACAGAGGGGAGCTGTGCCCTTGAGCGCACCCTGTGCAGCAAGAGCAGTAAATATCTGTCTCGTGTGTGTGTGTGTGTGTGTGTGTGTGTGTGTGTCTGTTTGTGTCTGTGTGTGTGCGCGTGTGTGCCTGTGTGTGTGTCTGTGTGTGTGTGTGTGTGTCTGTGTGTGTGTGTGTGTGTGTGTGTGTGGTTGTGTGTGTGTCTGTGTGTGTTTGTGTCTGTGTGTGTGTGTGTGTGTGACTCTGTGTGTGTCTGTGTCTGTGTGTCTGTCTGTGTGTGTGTGTGTTTGTGTCTGTCTGTGTGTGTGTCTGTGTGTCTGTCTGTGTGTGTGTGTTTGTGGGTGTGTGTGTGTGTGTGTGTGTGTGTGTGTGTGTGTGTGTGTGTGTGTGTGTGTGTGTGTGTGTCTGTGTGTCTGTGTGTGTGTGTCTGTGTGTCTGTGTGTGTCTGTGTCT
>OOFC01000611.1:3962-21837 GCA_900323345.1 Pseudochromis fuscus
GGACAACAAATCCGAGGACACACAGATCCTCCACAGCAGCCAGTCAGCAGGCTGAACAGAGCAGCTTAATTGAGGTGCCTGAAATAGAGACTCTGTATTCGGGCTGGGGAGGCTCCCTGCACCAGCAGCCTATCAGCAGCGACAATGCTCTGACTTTGCTCTCTGTATACCCTCAAGATAGCAGAGCATGGAAATAAAAAAAGGGACACAATTATCAAAGAGCACAAAGATGCTGCATAGTCATAGATAGGAGGCTCATTTGTACTTTCAGTGCTGACACAAGGTGGTATATCCTAAAGCTTCGAGCCAAATTGCTATGCTGAAGTGCACTTGTGTTTTTTGCTCTCTCTGTTCTATCTTAAATCCCAGTTTGAGTGTTTGGCATGATGATCATGATCATGAGTGCATCAGCAAAATGACCTTTTAACAGCGATGCATGAAACCAGTAATAGCAAAAAGTGCTTGATTGTCCATTATACTCATCTACGTTCATTGTAAAAAGATTTTCTGTACTTTCCCTGCTTGCGTACTGTGCGATAAAACCACTGGTGGTCACTGGAACTTTGACTTGTGTTGTTGTGTGAGGATTGCACTCTACCGGCAGCTGTTAAGTATTACAGACGGGGCTCCAGCTTGCAGATGAGACAACCTTGACTTTTCAGGTCTACAGCACAATGAATACCTCATCTGATTTTTGTCACATGGCATCTGGAGCTCTGTGCCTCACAGTAGCAAAACAACAAAAACAACAACACAGCTGTATCCACCCCCTATAGATTTAAAGCTCCACAGTCAACTTTGTCTTGTTCCTGTGCGCCACTAATGGGATACAGGAGGTGTACAAAGTCTGTCTCTGAAATCACTAAAAAACACAGGGTATGTTATTGTAAACCTTCCAATTGCTTCTGCTCTGGGAGCTTTCAATTTCTTTGAGTTTTGAAGCTGGCTGTTATATTAGCTCATCTGCAGTCTGAAAACCCTTTGATTTCCCAGGTGGACCTCAGCAACCTGGTGACATTTCTACCACTTTTCTCACACAGACTTACTGCGGCTCTGCAGACTCCTACAGTGACTGTGCCACCAGATGGCAGTCAATAATACTGTAATCCCACAAATCCAGGAATCAGTGCAAGAGATGCTTTTGACTGAATGAGGAATAATGCTGGAATAATTCATATAAATGCTCAACAGATGGTTTATATGATGACATTTACAACATTTATTGCAGCTGTGAGATTAAAAATGACCTATGAAGACTTTTGGATCCTAAGTATTTCTAATGTCTCATGCATCTTGATCTAGTTATAAATTATGTATAGATTGTTTTATTTGATCATTTTGTATTTGGTTGTTCATGTAGCACATTAGATTATTGGATTTTGAAAAGTATTCATTTTGTCATTGCTGAAAGTAATTAGACATCTTTGTTGTATTTACATTGGGACAACGGCACAAAAAAGCTGCGCATCTATTTATTCGAGTTCACCTTGTTCATGTTGCTTTCCTGATATCTTTCCTGTTATGTTTGATCATGGTTCTGTGCTGTACTGTGTTAGGGGAGGGGGCTCACACAGAGGACAAAAACAAACTGAATAAACTGTGAGCTCCATCATTGGGATTGAGCTGGACCCAGTTCAGCAGTGGGTTGGTTGGAGAATGCTCAGCAAACTGAACCATTATGTGCAATGTATCTCACTCACTTCATGATCTTGAGGTGTTTTGGCAGAGCACCTTAAGTCACAGATTGATTCCTCCAAAGTCTACATAGCACAGAACGTGACACGAGGTCTTACCTCCATTTTTCCCTCAATCAGACATTTCAATATTGCTGCTCAGTAAAGTATCGCATGCTGTGCATATCATGAATTCTTATGTGTATGTGTGTCTTTGAGTTTTAATTTTTTCTCTTTGCCTATTTCTGTAACTGAGGATTGTGCATTTATTTGTTTTCTTTTGTTTCATATATACATATTATTCATATTTTATTATGTACTTTTTATATTACATATATTTTTACTCACTGCTTCTGTGCATTCAGTGTTGTTTTGAGAGGCTGTCTGTGTCTTAATGTAGACGCTATAACACAGTTTTTTGTGTATATGATTAACAAAGCAACTTTTCTATTCCATTTGGTTTTGTGATTTTAGATTTACAAAAGAAAGCCTTTACTCAAGTCCTTCAAGAAAGTAAAGATACTCAAGTATTTTCAGATTCGTCACTGATACTTATGAGTACGACTAAATTGTAAAATTGGATGCAACATACAATCCAAGGTGGCTAAAATAAATTCAAATTTGTCCAGAAAACATCACTAAAATGCTGCTTAGACTTTGATACAATATTTCAATATCCCAAAACACATAGTATTAGTATGTAAATAGTATGTATAGTGAGTAAAAACCAATGGTGCAGAACAGCCCCCTCCAGAGTCTTTTAAGTATATTGCACTTGGTATATTGAAGCGTAATCGTGAATGCAGGACTTGTTTTTTCATTGAAGATATTATTCAAGCAAAGATGGGAGCACTTCTTTAACTCCACCACTGCATGCTACATATTTTGAAGGCTACGCTGCGATCAAAATAGGATAACCTAAACTCTTATCGGTGTATCAAACTATCTGAAAATCAGTTTATTATGATAAGAGATGACAGCAAAACCTATACCGTAAAGTCTGTATGAAGTCAGTATGCCAGATAAAGACACCATAAGTCGTATTTAACATTTCTAGCGGTAAAACATCTGTAAACTCATTAAAATAGTTTACATGCCTGCGAGACTCTTTAAGAAGAACCAGGGGAAACTCAAGAAATACTAAACAAAGAAATCCAACCTAAATCCAGGAGGCGGGACGTCACTGGTCCTTTCCCATTTTACCACAATCTCGTCTCTCATTGGCCAGCGCTCAGAGCTGCTTCTCTCCTATTGGCTGACTCTGCCGTCGTTCGGAAAATAGCACTCGGCCGTCCAAGTGCTCCTCAGCGTCGGGATCAGAGGACGCAAATCAAGTGAAACAAATCTTCCGACAGGAGAAAAAGTTCATGCTGGAGTTTTCAAAGACCTCAAAGGGCCACATGAAGGTAAGAAGAGCCACTGACAACGTTTTTGTGTTGGCGCTGTGAAGCTGGAGAGAAGAGTTTCACCGGAGTTGTTTGGTCCAAAGAAAAAAAAAGTGGAAAAAAAGGAAAAGATGCAGCCAAAGTAGTCAAAGCTACAGGCCGAACCGCTTGAAGAAAGACTAAGATGAGTTTTTGTTGGTGCAAAACAGTAAATATGTATGTGTATGTAACAACTCCTCCGCTCACCATCCTCCTCCTTCAGTCAGGAACCGTTTGATCTGCAGAAATGATTTGACTTGCAAGTGGTTCCAGTTGTTAAATAACCCGTAATTAACTCCAAGAACACAGCAGTTTTACGGCTTGACTTGTTTTTAAATGGTGATTATTTTGAAACTAGGCTGCATCATGAAGACAGTAAGAAGGAAGCTGAGCGGAGGAAGCCTGGCCTGTCCAGAAAATTAGGTTGGCTAACAAATCCAATTTAGGATCCAGACATGCTGCATCTGGTCAGCCATCCTGCTTTACTGAACAAGGAAACTCTGCAGACCTCTCAGGCTGGACTTCCCCTCAGCTGACCCTGATTTCATGTTTGTAGGCCAAAGAGCTTTTTTTGTTTTGTTTTGTTTTTGCAGTCACTGGCATAAATTAGTTGCATTACTTTCTCTCTTTGTAACTTCTTGGTAAAACTGCAACTGCAAACGATGAGGTTTAGGAGTTTTAGAAACTGTCTTTCTTAAAGGTGTCAGAGACAAGATCGTTGGCTACACACTGTAAACCACTTTATTCTAAGTATAAAAACATACCTGAAATTATTTTGCAGCTATCACAACACATCAGATTGCAGTCTGAAGTACTCTGGGTATTGTCAGCGTGACTCTTGCTGTGATTTATCAAGAGCTTAGGAGCTTAGGAACTCTCCAGAGACTAAAAAAAGGGGAATATTTAATGGACTTTTACAGGATTAGGGTAAAGGAGGCTTTCTTTTTACTCTTATACTGTACACAGAGTTACAAATAGATACTCACAAACCAAAAGGCCTCATTGCTCTGCAGTAAAGCATGTGGTTTTGCTGTAAAAGCTGCTGCTGTGTGTGTGTGTGCGTGTGTGTGTGTTTATAACAAGTTTACAGTGTTGCAGACGAGGCGCATGGCTGACCAGGCTTAAAGCAAACAGGGATAAAAGGATTATGGACACAGGGTTTTCGTCATCGGAAGTGGAGCTGGGAGAACGTGTGGGAATATTTGTATTTCCCATGCTATCGCTCCGTGTTTGTGTACCCTCACAATTACCAACTCTAACTCAGGGGGTGTGTGGGGGGGGATTAGGTGGAATATTATTAAAATGATGAGGATCCAAACAAGTATGATGACACATGTAGTCTCCCGCTGGTCCAGACAGTTCTCATAACACAGCGCACGCTCTTCTCACAGTGATTATGGTGGCCTGTGAAATTAGCGAGCAAGCCTGTAAACCAAAACCGAGGGAGGTGTGTGTGCAGCGAGTTTAATTAGCATTTTACCCCTGTGGTTAGGCCACAGACCATGAGTGCTGGTGAAGGCAGAACTAAAAACACTGTGTGCCTTCTTTGTGAGAAGACGCTGCTGTAGATGCAGTTCAGCAGGGTCATTCCCCCTCTCACTTCTGTACACCGTGTCACGTCTAATCCACGTTTATCACAAATTTTGAGGTTTCTTTGCTCCTGATTGTGTTCAAAGATGGCTGAAAAATATTCTTGCACAGATTTGAAAGGCTCCTGTCTCTCATTATGCAACCACCGCTCAAAGAGATCAGCCCACCCGCTCCTGATGATGACTTCATGATGTGGAAAGTTGTGGTGACCGAAGAGCGAGCTCAGGGCCTGCTGAGCAAATGCTAGTTCAGGTGTGGAGTCTCATATCAGCAAAATAGAGGAACTATTTTCTGATGTCTCAGCCACTCTGCAGAGTATTACTTCTGTTATTAAGCAGTATTCATCTATTCTACACTTTTCACACATCTGAAAAAGGACGCACAATGTTGTAGCATCAACAGCTTTGATCTTATTTCAAAGACCAGGCCCGCATACGTTCAACTTGGGCAGAGTGCGGTTGGATGTTTAAGATGTGGACACCGCAGGGCTTGTCAGCACAACCAACACAGCTGTGAGATTAGAGCGCAGAGACACTACAAAGAGACCACATCACATTTCCAACACAAAATAACTAACTGTCACAGAAGCCATTATGAGTGGGAACACACAGCGGGAAAACAAAACAGAGTGATATTAAATTCAACGTTGGAAAGTTGCATGCACATTATGGGTTCGCCAGCTTTAATACAGACGGAGCTGTGTTTGGACGCTGGAAGATAAACAGTTTCCTTTTTGATATGTGATCTGCCAACATGTCAGCTTGTACTGTCGCCATGTTTGCGAGCAACTTTAATGAAAAATGTTGACCCTGCGTCCCAGTTGTAAATTGAGCTATTGCTAAATATTTATCACATTTTGTTAGAGACACTCTGAATTATACCCAAACTATCCTCTGTGGTTTCTTTTCACACAAGGGAACTGGAGGAAAAAAAAAAGTCCCACATATTTTGCCCGCTGACTCTGCTTTGCAAAATTACTCTCTCCCAAGATAATAACCACATATCCACAGAAAGCTCATAAATCAGTGGGCCAGATCAGATATCTGTCTGGATGTCTGATTCAGAGGGAATTGGAAAACACGAGCCTTTGTTTCAAGATGAAATGAAATAGCAGAGATATGTTGCGTAGCTGTGGGAAAACACAAGACGCAATGATTAATAGTTTCTTTACGTTTCCTGTTCTGGAGTTGGATTATAATCTGATACAGTTCGAGTTAAGCCGTTATTTTCATACAAACAAAGTATTTTACCATTTTAAAACACTCTACTCTTTTTATCTTTTGCCCTCACAGTCCAAACTCAACATGGAGAGCTTGACCAAGCCAGAGTTGTTGATGCTTTTCAGCATCTTGGAGGGAGAGCTGGAGGCCCGAGACCTGGTCATCGAAGCCCTAAAGGTATCTATCATCAGAGCTGGTAACATGATCAAATTGATTCTCTGCTACACATCTCATTTTTTAACATCAAACACACAACTATGAAAAGAAGCAGTGACAGTGGCGGTAGGCAATTAATTGAAATTAATTCAAACTAAGTCAATTTAGCAGTGACAGGATTTCACAGCATTAATGAGCTGCCCAGAATCACTAAAGGAGAATTGCAGTTTATTTCAACCTCGTGTATATCCTGTTAACATGGCTGGCTGTTGTCGCTTTATGGGCCATGCTAACTTTCCACTCTTCATCTAAAGAAAGGAGATGCTACAGAAAAACAGTCTTGATAATTGGGCAAACCAGAACAAGCAAAAAAAACACAGAAATTAACCTCATGTGAGGGCCATTCTGGTCCGTGACCATTCTGGAGATGATGATGCTATGACTTTGACTCTGTGCTGGGATAAGACCAAGAAGGAGAGGAGCATTTCACCATATCTGGGGCATCCATGGTGGGAGTAGCAGTTACCAAAGAAAGTTCTCCTATTGGCTGTTGTGGGAGAATATTTGCATGAGGCAAAATCTCCAAAATCAGTCTAGCTGCCATATTCATGATAGGTAAAAATTCACTATGCCCTTGGTGTGAAGACAGCTTTTGGGATCTCCATCTGGGAAAACCCGTCCCCTGGCTTCATCATCACCCTGCATATTCACCATTATCACAACCACTCTTCAAGCCTGTTGATACGAAGTTAGCTCTATATGGATGTTTGTTGATGTATGCTGGTTTTAGAGTTCAGAAATCTCAGAACCATCCCTACAAGGTGGCACCTCGACTGTAGGTTCACAGTGTTTGGTTCCAAATCATGTTTCTTTCAATGTAAAATAAATTAAATGAATGTTGCTGAATGAGGCTCATTGTCTCATAAAAACACAAGTCATTCTTTTCCTATGCTGAAATGACTAAATAGAGAATACAGCACAGTTTGACACTTTAAGATGTCTTACTTTGGCCGGATTAATGAGGCGTTTCAATTAAAGGATTGTCAGGCTATTTTCCCCTCACTGTGTCACGTCCTTCAGACTCACAGATGCAAGCTTTCTGTAGCTGTTGCTGCAACAATGTTTTATTGTATACACGTGTTGTCTGTGCTGGTTTGTATTTCTGTCAATACTAATCAGATCTCTATGATTTTTATTTTTTAAAGATAGTGTATTACCCAGGGAGCAATTGGTTACCTTCTGGGTAAGATCAGAGGATGCCACAAAATTCCAGACATTCGGTGAAAGTTTGAAAATCCATAACTTTGCCACATTTTAATGGATTTTGTTGAAAATCTATATAAACATCAAGAATAATGACGTCTACTACCTGTGGCAATTTGGTGAGGATGAGACATGGCCTCCTGTCACTGCACCGCTGTTAATAAACCACACAATTAACATGAGGAGTAAGCAGCCAAGTGCTACCTTTTCTGAAGCATTTCTCCAGCTCAGCAGACTTTATTCTCGTTAATATTATTCATGCTTTACAACCATTCCAGTCCTGGAATGCTATTCACTCTCTCAGTGTAAAATGCACCATTGAAAGAACAAACCCGAGAGGCAGCCAGTGGACCTGAGAGCAGCCATCTAACAGAGCCCACTGCTGAATGTTCAAGTGTTGTGTCTAGACCACATTCCTACATCTCTCCTGGGATCTGGCCATCTAAGGCAAGAAGAGTTACAGCACATTGGGTGCCTGATGACTCAATGTGAGCGAGAGTAGGAGTGAACAAATAAACATTGGCCTTAGCCGGAGCTTGAGGCGAATATGGCTTCTCTCATTGCTTCTCTCAACACGGACTGTTAACCCATTCATCCCACCCATTGGATCAGTGCATGCAGTGTTAGGTCTTAGGGTGCTTTAATAGCAGCGTAATCACTGGACAATGAATGGAGGGGATTGATGAAAACTGTTTTTGTTGCATTTCTGAACCTTTCATCCCCATCATGGGTGGTGATTTTGTCACTCTGCACTGCAGGATTTCACTTTTTCCCAATGAGTTAGCAACAGACGTTTGTTGTGTTGTTAAGGAAGTGACGAGGTGGAATCTTTGGTCGTGCCCTCACATGAAAACAGATTGTTATCAGTAAAACATTGTCCCATAATTACTTTGTGTTGTGGTAAGGTTGTATGAATGGCAGTGTTGTCGTCCTCTGATGATGAATTCTGATTTACTGATGGATTCTTCTTGCAGCACAAAGACTGTATAAAGAATGGACAAAGCTAGCATGACGTCTTGGTTTGTGGAGATCTGCATTTGAACGTTGCCATGTTGGTTGTTTGGAGCCAGAAGTGACCATATTTGGATATGGAGGGAGGAGTGCAGAGGCGGGTCTAACCCTTGAACCTGATGACACCGCCCAATGTGTTGAGACTGAAGTTCAGCACTGGTCTTGATCAAACCAACCCCGCCCCTAGCTCTTCCTCTTTTTGAAAACTAATATCTACCTAATGATGAACATGTGGATCAAAGTTGTTTTTTACTGTGATCCACATAGTAGCTAGCACCACATATTGTTTAATGGATGGATTGCCATTAAATGAGTTATACTCCCCATCAGTTTAAGTTGCATCAACTTTGAGGATCCTTTTTAAATCTGGCAGTATCATCAAGTCACAGTTGTAGTTTGTCTAATAGTTTGATTCCTGGCCAGATAACCCACAGAACTAATGACATTCCCATCAGAATTACCGTATTTTCCGGACTATAAGCCACTACTTTTTTCCGACGCTTTGAACTTAAACACCGGTGTGGCTCATGTATTGGTGGCACGAAGCTCATTGGCTTTTTACAAGCTAGCAAGCTCCGTGCCGCCGATACATTTAGCGTCGTCACGTCAGACCCGGTCAGAGTGGACCACATGAAACTGTTCGAATAAATTCAATAAAGACAGGTGTGCTCAATAGTCCGGAAAATACGGTTTCCTTATTTTGTGTCAAGCAAATTTTAGCACATAAGCCAGTAGCAGTAATTAGAGAAGTAGGTACAGTCATGTTGCTTATTTCAGTCTTTGCTGATGTGTCACTGCTCAACTGTCAGCTTGATGTGAGAAATGTTTTAACACAATTCACCACGGTAGTAACACTGTTTATTTTAATGAACTGCCACATGCAAGAGAAACTGTTCACTTCTTTACTTTTAATACCTTCTCACATTTATACTCTGTATTTTTTAAATATCTAGCGTTGATTTTCTTCAGGATATAATGTAAGTGTAGGATGTGAGGTTAATAGTATAGTGATTTTTTTCTTCTTTTTTTTACGGTGCTCTATTTTTAATTAAGCAGAACTATCAATGGCATGCTAACTATCCACTGCATTTTTCCACTTGTGACTCACTCCTGCAGCTGCTCACACTGTGGTTTGCAAAAGGAAGTCAGTCTCTGGCAACGCTCATGTTTGGCACACAAAGCCCTGCAGCGATCCAGGAGTCCCTTTGGTTTGGGAGAAGGAGTACGAGTCTTTACTTTAAGTTCAAAAGCGACTCAAATATGGAAATGAGCCTTTAATTAACTGTGGAGTTCACATGGTGTGGTTGACTCGGGCTTCCAAATGGAGCCACTTCAAACAGCTTTACCTTGTGTTTTGTTTGCTAACAGGAAAAGAATAATTTCATCCCTAGGCCTGAGATGCATCAGCTGATTGGACTTAATGTACCATTTATTGCATTTTATCAGCAGTGGTTTTCAGATATCCCTTTCCCCGAGCAGAGAATATTAATTACGGACGTGAGATTTTCAGCCTATTTTGCAATGGGCCGAAGCCGATTTGAAATGTATCGGACTCTAGGGTGAGAAGTTCAAGTATCACCTTTCTTTTGTATTATACAGATCTTGTCGCCAACGTTGTGCAGCTGAAAGACTCCAGGCATGTGTCAGCAAAAGATAAGCTGGATTTGAACCAGTGTAGCCGGGGCACAAAGACGGCTTCCCAAGCAAAAGCACACAGGGTTTGCCAAGAACCGCAGCCAACAGACAAAGGCATGAATAATGGAGCTAGACTGTGATGCATAACAGCCACGCTCTGAATGGTTATGGCTGTTGTACATGTACAGTATGATGTAATGAATAAGCTGTGGTAGATTTGGGTGCTAAGTATTGAGTAACGTTAGAAATGTTTCCTGTAATCCCTCTTTTCACTCCCCGTGCTCTCTTTGCAACAGTGGTGGATTGATGCGGAGGAAAACAGCCTCCCTTTGTGTTGCGGAAATTCACATCTGTCTGTGCATTGAAGGGCTGGGGAGTGAACTGAGAGGAGGAGAAGGAGAAGCACAGTCTGTGATTATGAGTGAACTTTTGTGTGATGGGGGTCCTGTGGATTTGAGGGGGGAGAAAAATCCTGACAATTATCTAGTTAATGTGAAGAGTGAATAAGTAGAAGATAATGAGAAACAATGAACAGTTCTGTCAGACATGCATAGAAGTAAACAAAAATAAGTACATGTACACATTTTTTCTCTTCATGTTGACTTGCAATTATATATATCTCCTGACGTAGGCATCAAGAATGGAAACTGTGATCTCATTTTTTTTCATCTTTGACTGTAAAGTGACACATCAGAGCAGACAGTCACTGACGGGAACAGGGATGGGCTGGAGGCCAAGTCTGTAGACAGATGTCTTCTCTTTAAAATTGGGTGATGGTTTGTAATAAAGCTCCCTTCATCCATGTATGCTATTTTCATCCTATTTATGTCTAAACAAACTATAACACAATGTGCACGACTGAACATGCAGCATTCACAACATATCCTGCGTCGTACAAAAGCCAGTTGCTGAGTGCTGAATGCTGATTGGGCTTTTCGATAGCGCCCACATTTGAGAGGCATTTTTGAACTCTCCTGGGCGCCCCGTGTTTTCCTGTTTCACCCCTCCGTGCTGTTTGATCCGCCTTCACACCGTCCTCAGCGGACAGGATCAAATAGCAGCAGCAAAGACTCGCAGCCTCCCCCTCCCTCCCCCTCCCTCTGCCTCTCTCTTTGTGCCAGATGAGCAAATACCGAAGATGTAGAAAATGACAATCACAAAGCCTCTGATCTCTCAAGGAAAATTGTTTGAACTTTGGTTTTCTGTCTGAACCCGCTCATCAACACTTCTCTGTATCTTTCAGTAAACAACTGGGTAGAGTCGGCTTCATAAACTTTGTCAAAACAGTTTTAATTTGATCTGACAATCCCCTCTCAGCTCTTTAGAGTTATAGTCAGTAATATTAAAGGTCTCTTGGTTTTTTCTTTGCTGAGCGTAATTCTGTCTGTGCATGGAAAAAGTCAGTCACGTCAAAAAAGTCTCAGTTACTCACAGTGAATGTGAATCTAATAAATGCAGTTTGAGAAAATGATGCTGTCTCTTCAGATAGTGACTAGCGCCTCAATTTACCTCCACTGCAGAAAACAGCAGGCCTCTATCTGAGGCAGGCCTGTATTTCTATGTTTAATTACCGTATTTTCCGGACTATAAGCCGCTACTTTTTTCCGACTTTGAACCCTGCGGCTTAAACACCGGTGTGGCTCAGTATCGGTGGCACAAAGCTCGTTAGCTTTTTACAAGCTAGCAAGCCACCGATACATTTAGCTTCGTCACATCAGACCCGGTCAGAGTGGACCACATGAAACTGTTCAAATAAATTCAATAGCAGCTTATAGACAGGTGTGCTTAATAGTCCAGAAAATACGGTAGTCATACTTTGGTACAAAGTCTAGTTTTGAGGCAAGCAGAGCAATAGTTCCTTTTGTTGTTTCAAATTAAAAGCCCTATAGAGTTTCAGTGAACAGAAACCCTTTATTTCTTAACTAAACTTTCACTGTAAAATATTTTGAAGGCACAAAAAATGTATTTCTCATTCACCCCGTTTTCCCTCAGCCTGTATTTAGGATCAGACTTTTATTTGTTCATATTGACCATGGCTCCGGCCATTATTAAACTGTGTTCACACCAGATGTGAAGTTTTCTCTTCGCGCTGTGTGATTACATAATAAGAGGGCTTTTTGAAGTTACTGGGACTTCATTCATTGTTCATGGTGGAAGTAGAGGTCGCCATAGCTGCCAGAAGGAGTTATCCTATTGGAGTGTTTAAGTTCTTTGTTCAGACATAAAACAGAGTAAAACGTGTTGGTTTTTTACCTTAGTCTTGACGGTTTTGGTGATCAGCTGTTGCCTTCTTCAGAAGCGTGTGACTGCATGTTTACTCTGTTTTATGTCTGAACAAAGAACTTAAATACTCTAACTGAATAACAAGACATGATGAACGTTTTTCAGAAGGGCAAATAATCACATGTGGCAAAATCTCAAAATCTGTTTGTGTTTGGTGTGAACACAGCATTTAGAGACAGTTACTAATTGACCATTGCTTTTAAATTTAGAAAATACTGTATTCATAAAAACTCTCTCTTCATTTTAAGGATTCAGTGATACCATGTGTTTGTTATTAAGTTGAATGAGTATCAGTCATAACAACTGATCCACATTACAACCAGTTTTTTCTCTTGTTGTATTATAAAATATATCGTACCCTGCATCATTTACTTTCACTCCCAGTGAGTTTTTATGCCATGACAATCTCTTGCCTGGCCTCACGTTAGTTTAAATGAATTGCAGAAAAGTCCACAAGCTTTTTTTCTTTTTTTAATTTTGGAAAACATAGTACCCGGTGTTAGGAGAGAAGGAAATGCAGCCCTAGTTAAAGAAGTCACAGTTCTCTTCAAATATAGTGCTGTTTGAGAGGATATATGTTACATCTGTGTGCTCAGCTGTAGCCATCACCCACACAGTCTGTGGAAGAACAGCAGAATATTGAATATAAGGAATATTGCTCCACAGGCCTGTCCACACTCTTGACTACACTTTAAACTTAAAGTAATCTTAGTATCAGTCATCAGGAGCTCTGTCCTCACCCTGCCAGAGAGGATACTGTTCCCTCTAATCTCTTGATCCTCTTTTGTTGAAACCTCACTAAGATACACTGCCAGCTCTACTACAGCCCTCTCTCTCTCTCACACACTCACACACACACACACACACACACACACTCGCGCACACACACACACTTCAGCCCCTTTTCACGGCAGGCCTAAAGGCATCTGCTGAACCTGAAATGTCTTGCTGCTATTATCCCTCCTTCGTCAGGAGTTAAACAGAGAACAGGTCTGCCTTGGCCGAGACCCAGTCCAGAGCAGCTGTCCTGCTAAAGATAGACAGACGTACACCATCTGTTGCTCCTTCCTCCTGCTAGCACTTTTTCTCTTGTGCTTTTTTTTTAATGCATTTCCACTCGCTCTCTGTTCCCCTTTCTTTATCTGCTTCTTATTTACCGCTCTATCATTAGAGACAACGATCACGGTGTGCTGAACGCAGTATTTGATTTTCTGATTTAATGAGGGAGAAATGACAGCAGCATGTGGTATTAAATGCAGAACTCCCAAGAATTATAATTATCAAATCATCTAATTACACTCAGTGGTGTGGATTCCAGTTTCTTCACTACACAGTACATGTGTGCTTGAATTAATTGCAAATGAGGTCAGATATTTATGTTTTATGTATGAGGACCATTATTATACTGTACAGTGGTACTACACCTGGTTACATGGTGCTATGAGAAAAAGTTCGTAGCATAGGCTGTATGAAAAATGGATGAAGCTAACATGACGTCACCTGTGGGTTTGTGGACTCACATTCTGATGCCAGGAGTTTGGTATTTGAACGTCGCCATGTTGGTTTTTTGGAGCCAGGAGTGACCATATTTGGATATGAAGGGAGGAGTCAGGAGGAGGGTCTGACCTGTGAAGCCGAGGACACTGCCCAGTATGTATGAGACTCAAGTTCAGACCTGGTCTCATTGGAGAACAAACCAGTTAATCAAACTAATCATGCCCCTAAATATTCCTCTTTTTGAAGAGTAATATCTACTAAATTATATATTTTGAATTACCGTATTTTCCAGACTATAAGCCGCTACTTTTTTCCTACGCATTGAACCCTGCTGCTTAACCACTGGTGTGGCTCAGTATCGGCATCACAAAGCTCGTTAGCTTTTTACAAGCAAGCAAGCTCATTTAGCGTCGTCACATCAGACCCGGTCAGAGTGGACCACATGAAACTGTTTGAATAAATTCAATAGCGGTGTATAGACAGGTGCGCTCAATGCTCCAGAAAATACGGTATATATATTTTTTTCAGATTGACAATCAGGTCACTGATGAGAAGAATTATCTTTCACTAATGGCATCTGAGTATTTTATGATTGAAGTTATTTGGAGCCAGAGGTTTTTAAAGGCAGCATCTAGTGCCCATTGGGAGTATTGCCTTTTTTGTACTTTTGCATTGGCTTCACTTCTGTCTGTTTCTCTGTGCAGTCTGTGGTTTGTAGCTACTCTAGCATCACAGTGGCAGTTTGATCTAAATGCTAATTTCATCACGCTAACATGTATGCAGTGACACAGTTAAAGTTTTCCGGGTATAATGTTCCCCGGTTCACCATCTTAGCTGCTTACTGATATGTAAACCTATTTATTAATTCATATGGTGGGCGGATCGTTCCAACTATCGATACCAACGTTGGTGAACAGGCTCACTTTGCTCCGCCTCAGCCGCTCTTGTCTTTAATGTTGTACTATGACGTGACTCAGTGGCGCCAGGCAACCAAGCACCGCCCACCACTACCACCCAGGCCCAGCCAGCAATGAACATACACAGCACAGAGATGGTTGGTTCTGAAAAAAAAACAAAAAACTTTTATGCAAAAGGCAAATCACAAAACACTTAAAGGTCATGAAAATTCATTCAGATTTAGATTGATTCAGGTTGGTCATGCATCCACCTTAATTTTTTAAAAATATCAGTGTCAACAATACTGGCCCTGTATTTACTTGGTATGAGATTGATACCATATCTAGCAGTATCACACACCACTACTTCATCCCACTAGCATGGATCAAAATGTGTCATTGAAAGGTTTACAGGAGTCCAGTCCAGTAAAGAAGGAGAAAAGTGATTCAAGGGAAGATTCACTTACTACAGTCAAGTTGCAGAGGGTCACACTCTTCATTGAAGTGCACACTTCCTGACATCAGTGTCTCATGTCTCTCAGTGTACAGTCTGACTCTTCTCTCGTCACCTTTTCAGGCACAGCGAAAGGAGCTGTTCATCCAGGAGCGCTATGGCAGGTACAACCTCACCGACCCTTTCCAGGCCTTGCAGAGAGACAACGAGGCTGTGGGGGGTCAGAACAAAGATCCCGGCTGTTCCTCCTCCACGTCCAACCCTCTGGTGGTTCTCAAGCTGGTGGTGAGCCACTGCAGGAGGATGCAGGAGAAGATGCTGGCCCAGCTGGCTGCAGCGGAGAGCAGGCACAGAAGGGTGAGTCCTGGAGGTTTGGGTCTTAATTAACAGAAGCAGAAATGAGCTGATTCTTCATACAGATTAAAAAAAATAATCAACTGGGAAACATAAAAGATAGAATGACCTTCAACAGTAAAGAAAACCAAATATGTGTGGAGGAGGCAGCCAGTAAACTAAGATGCTAGTAGTGCATTGTGAATAAAGAAAATAAAAAATTTATGCAATCAACTGCTGGCAACAAAATCTTGGTACACGCCGTTAATTAGTTGAAATCGCCTCCCTACGCGAGGACCTTTGGACTTTTTTTCAAGAACAGTCATTAAATACAGCTTTGTTTTCACATCAAATGTTTACAAGATGCACACAAGGTAACCGGCATAAATAAAGAAAAATAAAATTCCAGTACACTAATGTCACATTTCTCCTGATTTCATCGTAACTTCATTATAAAAGCAAGGACAATTTGGCTTTTTGTCTTTTTGATCATGAAATTCCTGTAAATGTGTTTTACTTTTACATGAAAGAAATCCATTATAGAAAAAATCCATTATAGAAAAATACCATTATAACAAGTCTCTCTTCAGTTCCATATATTACTAATATTTTAATCACAACCCCAAACGGTTGCAAAGCCGATAAGAGGAAGTGAAGTCTGCCGTTTATAGTTTTGGTATTTTCATAAAACCACAGAATAAACATGATGCTCGTTTCATCTCAGATTTTCCTTTGGGGCTTAATAAAGTGTTATTTTATTTAGAGAAGTTAAACTATGAAGTTTTTAACTTATCAGAAATACTGACGTGTGTATTCATGTTGTTTCTGAATGGCCGCTGTTAGCCTTTATATGAAGCAGCCCATGTGAGATGATTTTATTCACCAATGTGTGTTTCCCTGCGGTGTTTGTTTCAGGTCATTGCAGACCTGGAGGAGGAAAAGAGGAAGCACGCTGAGGACACAGCAGAGGGCGATGACGTCACTTACATCCTGGAGAAGGAGAGGGAGCGCTTACAGCAACAGGTGCCCTCTAATTAATAAAGGAAGGGAGTGCAGTACAAGTATTCATCCAAAAACTGTGAAATCAAACAGCACAAGCAATAGTTGACCATTTCTGACAAGTTGGTTGATTGTGTGTCCTGTCTCTGGACCTGTAGCTTGAATTTGAGCGGAGCCAGGTCCGCCGGCTGGAAAAAGAGCAGCGGAGGATTACTGACCAGCTAGAAGAAGAACGGGCTCAGCACAAACAGCTCTCCTGTGCTCTGGCCAAAGAGTGCAAGTGGGCGAGTGCCAGGGCTCTGGAGGAGGGTCACCGGCTGACTGAACTGAGCCGTAAACTTGACAAGGTATTAACATTTTAAATCCAAGTTAGACCGTTTGTTTAGTTTCCTAACTCTTAGCATTACAAATGTCACGGGTTGTTATATTTCCCACTGACTCTGACTTTTTCTCATTTAGGAAAAAGAGGCCTGTCAGGCCTTGAGAAAAGAGCTGGAGGATGAGAGGATGCGAGCTCTGAGGATGGAGGCGAGGGTGGAGGAGCAGTTGGCAGAGTTCGACACGGAGCGTGAGCAGCTCCGGTCACGTTTGAAGAAGGAGGAAGCTCATTGTTGTCAGCTCCAACAACAGGTGTGTGCACTTGGACACATTCGTCACATTGGAGGCTGCACATTTTGAACAGTTTCGTTGTCCATCTGTCATCTTTGTGGTACATTCACCCATATTTTCATTGCACACGGTGTATATTCTGTGTATTTATCATATCTTTATTTTTCCATACATCGTCTATGTATACGCTAATACAACAAAGAGAATTTTTAGTATGTGGAAACACACTTGGTAATACCTCATTCTGAGAATAAAATTCAGTTGAAGCCAGGTTTCTGCTTGAATGTTTTTTTCTTTTCCACTTTGTGATCAGGTGGAAGAACTGAAGAGGAAGCTGGAGGGGGGGAGCATGATAAAAGAAACGAGAGGATCTGTTACAGCTCCAGTGGAGGCAGGAGGGAAGGAGTGGGCCACTAAAGTTCCTCCTGGAAAGGCGTTAATAGACACTGTTAAGGTCGAGGACATTGAAGAAGACAGAAACCAGCCACCTGTGCAGCCAAAAGTCAACGGTCACCACTGTCCGATGGAGACCAACGGGCATCACGGTGCAAACAGCGTCCTCTCAGAGAAGACCTGTGTCCAGAATGGGAATGAAACTTCTCCAGTTCATCAGACGTCCTCTTGCAGTGTTGTGTCGCCCACTCCCCCTCGTTCCTCCTCCCCCTGCGCCTCACCCGTTCTTGCCAAACGCCCACCAGGCAGCCCGAGTCCTGGAAGCTACCAGTCTCCGTACCAGGCCGGGATCCACCAGCGCTTCCACGCCGCTCGCCATAAGTTCCAGGGCACCATCGAGCCGGAGCCTCAGTCTCAGGCTGCACAACCTGCTCTTCCC
>OOFC01000614.1:9537-26056 GCA_900323345.1 Pseudochromis fuscus
AGCACCCTGCAGGTCATCACCACCGGCCTCCCCAGGCCCTGACGCATCTCCATGTACGTGGGCTCCACTGTCGGAGGGTCTGAGAGGGAGACGGACAGGCTCAGGAAAATGTGTCCAGTATGTCAGTGTGAGGGAAATAAGAAGAAATGCAAAAAAAATCTTTGAATAAACAGAAAAATGTGAAAAGAGAGTGAGTGGGAGTCTGTGACCTCCAAAGATATTTACAGAGAAAAAAATCTGGAAGGCAGAAATTATGGTATGAATGTTATTTTAAAGAGGTATATGAGAAATGAAAGAATAAATATGTATAAAAATATAACAAGAAACATAATGAAACTGGCTGTGAACAGTGTATTGGATGTGGACAAAACTGCACCAACAAGCACATATTTAAATCAATCACACTCCCTGAAAGGGGGAGAAACTTTATTAAAGGGTAATTTTGTAACATGAACAGACAGAGCACAGAGAAAAAGGTGAGATTTAAGCGTATTGTAAGTAAACTTTGAACAATCGGCATTGCAAAGTCAATACACCTCGGCAACAGATGAAAAATGAAAACAATTGTGGGGAGACCGGCAATGGACGCAGGAAGATCAATTTTGCAGAAAAACTAGAACAATGTTCTGAACGAAAATCAGTCACGCTTCACAGAAAATTGGTAACAGGATGATGAAGTGCACCTCAAGCTTTCAAAATGGGAAAATTAATAACTTATTTGAGTATCTGACAGGCTTCACCTCGTCCCACAGCGACAACCGGGTGGTGAAATATTTAGCTGGTGAAGTCAGGAGATGAATATGACCTCAATGCAAGTGGATGCTGCTTCTGCAAACTTTAATATGTGTAAATTCTTATAACTGTCTCAGACAACATTCTGAGAGTCTTACAGACAGCTACACCTGCAGCGGATATGTTTGTGTGCAACATGTTATAAAAACAAAGCATCTTCCTGGTGCAAAACTGCAATGAAATAATATTTTATTTTGCAGATTTATTAAATTTCCAGAGTAAGATTTCAGTACAATGCTACATATCATGTGTGTATTACTAATGTGGATCTTACCTGTGCTTGCTATAGGTGTATACAGTGTTTACAATATTTACACTTATACTGTATTAATAATATGACATGTTTTCCCCTTTCTCTTCTCTTAGCAACTTTGCAGAAAAACTTACGAACAAATGACCTTTTTTTGAGAAAGAGAGAGAGAGAGATAGTGTATCAACCAAAAAACAGATTCTTAAAATCTGTGCAAGATCAGTCTAAAAATAAAAAATACAAAACCCTCAAATCCCAGCAAATCCCTATCTCTTATAATGGGATTTCAAAATGTATAACTTACACATCTTACTGGATTTTGTTGTAAATCTACATTAACATGCAGGTTGATACATGTGCATAGATTATACCGTGGCAGAGAGTTTGAGGATCAGTAAAGTTGATCTTCTCCTATGTTAATTGTTTGCTTGATTACATGTATGTTGACATGTATGTTGGTTTTTAGCGAGGACAAAATGTGTGTAAGCTCTTGTGAGAGCAAGAATGGAAACCGTTATGAATAATTTCCTCATTTTAATCATCTTTGCTCTTGACATGCTCATACAAATGCTTGACAAATGTCACGATGGGGCTTGAAAAACAACAGTGAATGGAGAGGGGAACAGACAGAATGACATGGAGCTCCTTAATTGCCTAAAATTTGCATAATTCCTGACAGAGCAAGGGAGAGGCGGCGGCTATAGCCATGGCTGGGGATGCTATTTTTCAAAATGTAATCTGTTACAGATCACTGATTACCTGATTGAAACTGTAATCTGCAACATAATCTTCTACATTATTCACACTCAGTAATATAATCTAATTACTGAGCCTTCGAAACTTGATAGGATATGCAATTAAATGAACAGTGTATTTAAATTTACAGCATATAATTTGATAACACTATTAATGTCATTATCTGCAACCTTAATCAGCCATTTTTTTTAAAGATGCTAAAGCTTTGGATGTATTTGTGTTTTTAATAAAAATTTAATTGTTGTTTTTCTGTTGAGCATAGTTGAGTTAGCCTCACCCCAGGCCACAGCAGGGCAGGTCCACCAGGCCAGAGAAGTGCAAAGGGAAACGCAGGTTATAAACACCACGCTGAATATAAAATAATACACCAACAAATAACAGCTGATTCTAAAGTTGGAGTCTACATCCCTGCCCTCGATGCTAACTACCACTCAACACACAGCATCCTGCAATCCCTCTGCAGCTGCTATGATTAATGGCAGATCATTAAATCGGATAATGACTGGCTGAAATGTGAAAAAGAATAAATCATAACACATAAGGTGACAGAAAGTAAACAGAAAACCATCCAAGAGGTTTGGAGTTTAAAAAAAAAAAAAAAACAGATAAAAAAGTTTGCCTACTTCACCGACTGCTGTTCACAAGGTGGAGAGTAAAGTGGTTTTCATCTTTGCTAAATGAAACAGCAATCAGTTCCTCCTTCAAATGAGCCATCCCTGGGCTTTTACCCAAACCCAAAGGCTTATCTCTGACTCCAAAAGAAGGGTCTAAAACTCTACTTATCACATTAAAATTGTAGGTTTGTGTGCAACAGTGAATCACAGCTAGCTCCACAGCCTCCCTGAGTGGCACTAGACCAAATTGCAGTAAGTGCAGTTCGATTCACAGAGAAAGACAAATGAAGACAGGGTTCGGATCTGCAGCAAATGAAACACACAAAAAAAAGAAAAAAAAATTCTTATATAACCAAAACATCCTTTAAACAAGGGCACATGCCTCATCTCCCCCTGTGCATTTCCTGTGAAACAGCTGCCCAGTGAACACGAGAAGAAAGGAGCAGAAAGGTCCTGTGTGATATTCCCAGAGCCTCGCTAGCCATGGTTAGCGTAGCGGCGAGGGCTCAGAGTTGCTGTATGTCACAGGCTGAGGGAAAACCCTGAGCACCGGCTGAGATGTAATCCATCATCAGTCACTGGTGGATACCTTGACAGTAATGTGGAGAAAAACGACATTTAGGAGCACAGAGGCCTTTTCCCCATGGTCCATATGGACTGATATCTACAGGGAGGAGGCCTAAACAAAGGCTTGTGGTGGTGGGGAGGTGTATATGAAGCTGAGGGGATTTCATGTGCACCTGCATCTCTGGCATACTGCTTCACTGGTTTACAGTAAACTTCAGCTTTCATTTTTCTTCTATGTGCTCTGGGTGAGTACACTAAGAGGAGCACATGCAACTCACACTGTACAGTCTGTGCATGTGGACGTGAAGCGCGTATGGACGCCTACAATCTGTCTTTACAAGTAGAAATGTGTCAAAAGTTCAGTTGGACTTTCTAGTTTTTCTTTCATCTGTTTCCTGGCTGCAAGATTTCTTCCTCAGGGCCGAGTGGACGAAGAAGCAGATGCTTTCCATAAGTGAAAGAGCCAACATAATAATATAAAACTATTAAAAGTCTTGCATTCAAGATCCTACTTAATGAAAAATAAAAGCACTTAGCGCAGTACACTTTTTGGCTCTGATTGCCTGCGGTACAATATTAGTCTAAATTCTCGTGGAGGAGCCAACATTCACAAAAATCTGAAATAATACATGGCCAGCACAAACAAATGGAAAATAAATAAATAATAATAATTTGCGGATGAAATGACCCGGAGCCTCCCACAATAGCTCTTTTGATTCAGTTTAATGTTACCTTCAAGGTAATGTTATAATGTGATTTGTGTCTGGATAATGACATCTGATTTGTGTTTTTGAAAAAGTCAACGCTGAATAAAATACTTTCTTTTCTTTGGCGTGCCTGCATTATGATCCCATTTCAATACGTACAATAATCAGCACTGAGGGACTTATCCACAATAAAGACATACCCAAGGTTAGGGGAGGTAACACTTCTGTTTGCTTCTTGTTAATTGCTGAGCTATTGTTTGATGTTGCTTTTGTTGGGCTTGCTTGAGTTAACAAGATTGAGGAAAGTCTTCAAGTAACCTCTGTAAGACCAGTTGATGTGAGTTAATTGCTACCTGGATAAAGTTGAGGCAGAATTAGATGACTTTCAAGTTGCTGGGTGGACTTTTGCCTTCACACCTTGCATTAACGTACATTTTGATGCAGATTGCATTTGAATACTTGAATGTATCTGTAAGTGGGAGATGTCAGTCAGTCATCTTCTATATCTGCTTCTCCACACTTGGGTTGCTGGAGCCTATCCCAGCTGTCAATGGACAAGAGGCGGAGTACACCCTGTACAACAACCATTCACACTCTCACTATGGTCAATGTAGAGTAATCAATTCACCTAACAAGCATGTCTTTACACTGTGGGAGGACTCCACACAGAAAGGCCCAAGCCGAGATTCGAACCCCAAACCTACTTGCTGTGAGGTGCAAGTGCTAACCACTGCACCACTGTGCTGTCCCCACTGTTCTGTCTCCCTTGGTAAAAAAAAAAAAGTTTTCATGAATGTGAGATTATTCAAAAGAATGATCTCGTTACTTTGCCCAATTTTCACTGAAAATCTACCATCATGCAATCTTTGTCTTACATGATGATTTTATTCACATCAAAGGGAGGAACTGTTCAGTTTTATTCATGATAAGAAACATTTGGGGAAAAAGGCAAAGTGGGACACCTCATGTGACTTTTGTGCTGATAGTTTTGAGGAGATGTACACAGCTATACAAAACCATTTGACCAACTTTTACTAAAAACAAGTAAACACAAAACCTACATAAAATACAACTCAACACATATAGCAACCAAAACATCAGGGTATCTGGATTAAATATTCTCTGAACCAGCAAAAGATCCCCAGACTATAACTTTCCCGTGTCTGACAGTTGGAGTGACACAAGTGTTTACAATTATGTTAAAGTCTGAAACATATATAATCAGAGTTAAACATGTAGAACAAGCTGGGTAGATCCATCTGTTGTCACTGGAAAACTACTGGTTTTACAGGGTGTGTCCAAACTTTTGAACAGTGGTGTACGTGATGCTGAATTTATCAAGACAATTCGATAACTGAGGAACAGAGGTTCTTTGTGCCACTGAGGTAAAGAAAAAGTTCACAACGCTGATGCAACAATGCAACAACTTTGTTTTTCAAACACAAGAAAGCAGCGGCTGTGAGTCCTGCAATGATGACATAGTTTCTGTTGCGTCCTTTCTGGGGACGCATCAGGACGCATTAGTGTTTACACTACAAAAGATATGTGGTCACATCTGCATGTGGTTTGAGTGATCGGATCTCAGTGAGTCTTGAGTTGCGTTTCCACCAAACGGTACCTACTCCACTCGGATCGACTCTAATCTTCAGAATTCTACTGTTGTGGTCTCACAGGAAACAGTTTGAAGATTGTTTCAGGTGAGAAATTAGTTGTTTTAA
This sequence comes from Pseudochromis fuscus, assembly GCA_900323345.1. Taxonomy (NCBI): domain Eukaryota; kingdom Metazoa; phylum Chordata; class Actinopteri; family Pseudochromidae; genus Pseudochromis; species Pseudochromis fuscus. The sequence continues at coordinate 14,942 of OOFC01000614.1, forward strand.
CTCCAAATATGTTTTTAATTTATTAAGTTAAAAACTTGCTGCGATGTGTTCGGAAAGATATGAGCGCTCTACAAACTCCATCAGCTGTTCCACCGGACACAAGTCACGTTTTTTTTTTTAAGGGGAGGTTTATAAATAAAATTTGAACGTAACATTAGTCGTACACGGTACTTTTTTCCAGTGGAAAAGTGCCACAAACCGAGTAGTGTCAAGTAGCGTCGAGTTAAGGGAGTAGGTACCATGTGGTGAAAATGTGCCTTTGATGGTAGTTTATGTTTGTATTTAGCGTTGTCCACTTGTGATCAGATCACTTGAGATGCATCTTAAAACCAAGTCTAAACGGGGCCACTGTGTGATGCTGTCGCGGGTTATGGTGGAGCAACTCGTAACTACTTTATACTGTGGGCGAGTGCAGAGGTTCCTGAATTCGAGGTAAGGCTTCCTGTAAGAATTACGGGACAAAAAATGTGTGTTTTTCTAAAACGTTAGATAACTTTATCTTAGGGCAGCACGGTGCTGCAGTGGTTAGCACTTGGGTGGGTTTTCTCCAGGTACTCTGGCTTCCTCCCACAGTCCAAAGACATGCTTTTAGGTGACTTGATCAAACAAAATTGACCGTAGGTGGGAGTGCTAGCGTGAATGGTTGTCTATATGTTAGCCCTGGGTTAGGTTGGCAACCTGTCCAGGGTGTACCCTGCCTCCTGCCCCATGACGGCTGGGATAGGCTCCAGCAGACCCCTGCGACCCAAGTGTGGAGAAGCGGGTATAGAAGATGACTGACTGACTGACTTTATCTTATTGAGCCTCCAAGAGTTATACACCTGATACCATCTGAGAAGTTTAAAGGCGTAATCTGTTACAATTTTTAGACATCTAAAATGTGACACGCTTATGAATCAAGACACTGCTTTTTATTACATTCATTTAAAAAAAACAAACACTGACATTTCACAAAGTATTATTTTTTACTGTGTATAATATGTCTGTGGAGGAAGGAAAAACACAATATTACTCATTGAAATGTGGCTGCAAGGACGTATAAAGAAGCATGAAATGGAGTACTTCATCACACAGGAAGACCTGTGTGACACTGATGCTGTTTGTTAAATTAACATGCAACAGTTCTCCATTCAGAAAAAATAAAATATCCTTCTAAACAATATCTTTCACACAATTTCTAGGTGAGAGAAGCGAAGAAAAACAAAGGCCTTGTATTTGGATGGAAGGAAAAGCATTCTTGTGGGAAAATAACCTTTGTAGCATAACATGCTTTAATATCAAGTCTTGATAGAGGGAAAAAACATTCATTAGGAAGTCAAACAGATATATACAGAATATGAAATGATAACCCTGATTCATCTGATTTATAATGAGTCTCTGTGTTGAATAATGTAGGGAAACGCTGCTCCGCATCGATGCGCCCTCCTTCCCTCACGCTACAGCCGCTGCAATCAAACAATGAACTTAAGCACCATCTGCATTACCATATTGTTATTAAAACTTAGGGATAATTTATGAACTTAAATATACAGTTAATGATAATCAATGTAGATTCTTCAGTGCGAGGAGTGGCCTGGTGATCTGCTAATAGGTTTAGCTCAGTCATTGACCAAGTTATGAATTATTCTGTCTAAGCTGTGTGCAGGCTTCTGTTTACAACCTACATACTCACTGACCTTTTCTGCAGTGGATTTGATGCGGCTGATCAATTCAATATTGTTCCACAAAAAAAAAAAAGGTTATTAAAATTTCATCCCCAAATGCGGTGTGTGAGCCCTGCTGTAATGCAAAAGATTAATCTGCTGGTGTTAGGGTGGTGTTAGGCTAATGTGAATCGCTCTAAAATGATTCACATTAGAGTGGGCCTCAGGGGCCAGCATTGCAGGTCTTCTTGATGCAGAAAGGAAAATTAATTAAAAACAATAATCGTGTAATTCTGTTCATTACTTTTGCCCAGACAGTCGCTCTTTATCCCGGTGTGTGTTTTTGATGTATGTCAGATAGCGAGGTGCTCGCTCGAGGGGACAATCGCACGATTGCGTCAGGCAGGTGTCGTGGACGATGTGGGGAGGAACAGACGGGAAGCCGGGATGAAAGATTCCTGTGCATCTGTGCTGAAGTAGAAGTTGATAACTCTGACAGACAGTGGTATCTAGGACAGAAGACCACTCCATACTTCTTCCTTCCCTCTGTTGCTTTCTGCTTCTTCACTCCCTCTCTCTCAAGCCCCTGGACCATGCCAAGTCAGTTTGACTAAGAACATTAGGGTGTCACAGCTTGGGATTTGGCGTTTGCAATTCTATTAGAGTGACGACTCTAAAGGCAGACGTCTTCCATTCCCTCTACCTCTCCTCCTGGCGTCGCCTCCGCCAGCCAACAGATGCAGGTTTTTACATATCAAAGCTGTTGACTTGCCAGAGTCGTTCCTTCACGCCTCTAATGCTCTTTGCTTCAGAGGACTGTACCTCGGTCCCTTGATCAAGTTACTAAACGCGGCTTTGCACATGGCTCACCACCAAAGGCGGGTGGCTCATGCTGGGACCTGGAAATGCAGGCGAGAAAAGCATCTCAGAGGGATTGGCTTGTGCTTACACACCATAAGACAGGCCAAGAGAAAGAAAGGAGGGGGGCATACCGACAGGAGTAGGGAGCACACAACAAAAGCAGGGCCAGATTAAGTTAATAAAGTATATTTTCAAGCAGAGGAAGATGAACTGAGATCTACGTGTTTGCCAAATGTAGTCAGAGGCATGCACTGATGTGTACACATGGTGGACACATTTCCCCAGTACGCTCAAAGTGTGTCAAAGCAATCTAACAACTCAAGTGCAGATTGTTTGTGCTTTTTAAACTCGGGGCTTTGATGCCAACTATTAATAAGTAACAAGAGTCTGACAAACAGAACTGGCTCTGAAGCAAGAACATGGCAGAATGATTGATTTATCAATACCAAAGCCGTAATAAGTCTCTTCATTATGTGTTGTGCTTTGAAGATAGAGAATAGATGAAAGTGCTGTACGACATCAAGAACTGAAGCGCAAGAGAGGTGCTTTATTAAAATAATACTACATAATAAAAAATAATTGCATTCTCAGAATAAATTGTGTTGAAAGGAAGAGACAGAATTATCTGAAGTGAAGCGATGCACTTTACTGTGTGTCTTGTACGGCGTGTGTCAACATATGATGCAACCGCACGCCAAGTCAAATCTGCGTGAGAAAAAAGGGAAAGAATTTAGCGGCATGAGCGTCTTTCAGCCGAGGCCTTTGAGTCTCAGCCTCCCACGTCTTGCCTCTCGAGGCATGTCTTCTCCATCCGAGTGTCACTTACAACAAACACTCCCTGCAAGTGACCCCAGCCCACTGCTGCTGACACAGTGAGAGGAAGCAGCCGCGGCGTGTGATAAGAGGTGACCTTTCATGGTGCTTGGCTGAAAGAGCCTGTGATATTGACCTCCACTTCCAGACAGGGCCATTCAAAGGTTGCAGACCTTCGTGAGAACGGCATGCTCCCAAAAAAAAGCTGGTGAAAGTTTGTTTTTCAGCTTTTTGCTGCAACACTTTGGATTTAACTGGGTGTATAATGGATATAAAACCCCGGGCTTTAGAGATTTAGTATTCATTGTACATTCAGCGGCTAGTTAAGGTCACTGGGATTTATTGTCCGAAGGGTCCCGTTCCTCCTCTCTTCCTGTGTGATCATCTGTCAGACCAGACAGCGGGGCAGTTACTGATTCAATATACTGTGCAATGAAACAGATTTACATTTGTTTTACCTGCTCTTCTTAGTCTTATTTCTGTCATCTTGCTTCTCAGTTTTATGATTACGCTTTATAAAATCTGACATTTTTCCCCAGTCTGAGGTGTAACTTCGTAAAAGTCCACATGGCTTCCTCCCAGACCCTGATGGATGCAGCACGGTCCTGTTCCACTTCTTCCACGGCTTTGTAACGTCGCTATCACTGTTTCAATATTTTGCGTATTATTACTTAAAAGCACTGAATCTGCATTTATGATCAATGTGGTAGCAGATACGTTTGCTTTGTACTTTACTGAATTTAATTTCCGTGCTGCAGCGTGCCGTTTTATCTTAATTTTCATGAATAGTACATTAGCAGAGGTAAAACCACAGCAATCCTTCTCCTTCCCCACAGACTGTGGAGGAAACGCGAGATACAAACAAGAAAATCTACTTTGGCTATTTATATGCAAATACTTAGTAAATAACAAATGAAATGCATCGTTAGGTACTAATGTCAACTGATAGTAAATATAGACATTTTGGGACTCTTACAAATTCTCACAAATGCACCTCAAAGACTGAAGGTTCTCCATCAAAAATACATCTGGTGGAGACAGTGAGACAGACAAAGGACACCGTCGTCCTGTGAGAACATTGGTGCATAAGCTAGAGTGGAATTAATTATCTTCAGCAGCCACGACGGTGACACAGGTGCATCCAGAGGACAGTACCAGTCACTTTTCTTTTTGTTTGTCTTTTACCTTGACTTGCAAATAGCATTTCTGTACAGCTTCCCAAAGTTGATTTGCTCTCAACTCAATTAAAATATCCTGCGTAGTTGAAATGTCCATGTCTTTTGTTGATCAGGTACTGACCTGCAGCATGTGTTAGTGCAGGGAATGTAGAGAAAAACATATTTATTAATGCTGTATAGTTGCTGTTGCTGACCAAAAAGCTTGATAATTGATTTACTTTTTGTCCTTCCCGGGGACCAATGATAGACAGAATACAGCATGTGTCACTGCCGCTCTCCAAATGGAGGCAGGGTCACACTGACCTATGGAGGGTTGTGACAGTAAACTGCTCCCAGTGAGAAGCAGCACAGAGGAAAGCAACAACAACCTATTTTCAACAGTTTTTCAAAAGAGAGGTATTTTAATGTGGTTGCTGTTAAAATAAGGGGACGTGTTCAAATGCTCAACGTGTGATTGAAGCATTAACATCCAGCAGGAGCTGTCTTCCTTTTGGTCTCGCTTATAAGAAATAATACCAGGTTTGTTCTTTGAAATTTGCATTCAACAATTTGTTCAATCCCACAACACCCTCCTTGCATGAGGCAGCAAATCCACACAGTGCTGCTAATTAATGAAGGGCATCTCAGAGTCTAAATCCTTTGTTTACTTTTTAGTGTCAGCATTGGTGCGTAGCAAAGCCACTAACCTTTGATATGGGCTGTCATCACTGCATAATCATAATCAATTCAGCCCAAAATTCAACACAGTCTTCTTCAAAGCGCATCAAAACTTCATTAATTCTCTTAACACAGAGAAGTGGGTAACAGCTAAGCTGAAACGTGAACGCCATAGCAAAGAGTACAATAAAACTCTTGAAAAAAAAAAAAGAGGGTAGAATTATGCGCTAATCCTCGTCTGTGAAAACACAACGAGGGCGGCTCTTGTTCCTCTTCAATCAAAATATTGGTAGCGGCTGTGTCAAGTTCATCTTCAATCAAAACACTGCTCGAGCTGTGGCCGTAATTCGGTTTCTATAGAAGTTGCTGGATATTTTTCTGCAGTCTTTGTTTGAAAAGTCAAAAGATGAAGAACCTAAAAGATGGCAGTTAATATGGAGCATGTTAATTAGCATATATTTCACAGTATTTTAAGACTGACGTGCTGCTGCTGCACAGGTTCTTTTTGGATGAGGGAGTAAGTGCCTAAGTTGAAATGTATGGATTAACTAAGTAGGCCATGAGGAAAACAATGGAGAGCTGTGAGACTCAGTTTTTCCTATTTCCTATAATCACTTGCCAGGAAAATGGTAAGAATCCTACACGGATCGCTTTCATTTCCTTGCTATGCATCTTCCGTTCTTTTTTGTTTTGCCGGAGAAAAACATCCCCAGTAGTTGAATGAGTGACACCGCTTTGAATCTTTGGTGTTCATTCAAAATTTTCCATTCAAATGTCCATAAATGAAGACAAAATGAATACCACTGGGAATAAATTAGCCGCTCGCTAATTAGCCGTTAAGCCATCTCTGAATGTCACATCTTAAAGGAGGGGAAGGCGTTTCTCAATGAGCGGCAGCGGCAGGAGTCTGAGGCCTGGGGATATGGCGCAGTGTCTTTGGGTTGTCTCTGACATGAGAGTGTATGGACACAGACACACGCAGACAGACCCTAACAAGTGTGGACATCAATATCTAGAGCTCTGTGCCTCTGTTAATATTAGTTCGGTTCAGTTCACACTCAAGATAAAGTTCTCCGCTCAGTGGAAGACATGCGAGTCAGAGCTGTTTCCTCTCAGACCTGACTGAGGGTACCCGGGGACCGGACTAATTTCACAGCCTTCAGAATAAAATGGGATGGGCGTGAATGGAAGGAAATGGGTAAATGTTTAGTTTTGGCCACTGGAAACCATAAAGATTAATTACACCGCATACAAAGCAAATACATCACAGTAACAAATGGTACACGAGATGTAGAAACACACATTATGTCACAAGTTATTATACACATATCAAGAAACATCAACGGTTTCTCTACTCACATTGTACGATCAGCTCCACCACGGCCTCCCGGGGCTTCACGTTGAACCCGTTATACTGGCTGGTCTGGCAGCGGTACGAGCCCGTCATCTCCCTGGACACATTAACAATACGCAGCACGCCATCGTAGCTCTCCATCTGCATGCTGCCATCCGGCATGGGCGCCTCCTTGTCTGCTCGTGACCACAGGATGATGGGCTTGGGCTTCCCTGAAACAAGGCACTCCAGCTCCACTGTGTCACCCTCGCGGGCCACCAGGGGGGACTTGCCCCGTGGGACTGTCAGGTTGGGGGGAACTAAGAAAGAGAAAAACAAAGGAGGGACTGATATGGGGCTCTAGAAAGTCAGCAGGCGGGGTAAGAGGAAATGGTCGACTGGGGGGAAGAAGTGGCGAAAAAGGTATGAGGGGGGAAGCGAATGAGCATCCAAGTTGCAATGGCAATGAAGCTGAGTCTCAGCAACACACAGCTTGTATGGGAGGACCATGCGGATATTAGCGGTAATGGCTAACAGCTAGGACTAGACAGTCTAAGCATGTACTCTATGTAAAACCCTCATGGAGGGCAGCAATGAAGAAGTTTAATGTCATCAAGCAATGGCAAACAATGGACAATGCAATGAAAAGCTGACAAGCAAATGCATTTTCAAAGAAAAAAAAAATCCTCCTTCACCAAACAAACCCAGGTACTCAAGAGCCAAAGGAATTAACTCATGCACTAGAAATACAACTAGAAACTAAAAGTCCCTTTTGCACATTCCTGCCTGCTCATCATATTTGAGGAACCATAAAGATTAGGCAAATTACTCGATCAAGGGATTAGTCCGCAGCGTCTCAGACACAGTTTTCACAAACAAGGAACCAGTGTGGTCGTTGTATCTTACACAGCTGTGTTTGTATGCAACTGATGTTCAAACTTCAGAAATAAACAGACGCGTAAGGACCATGCAGAAGTGGAAACAAAGACTAAAAACTACAAAATCTCACTTCAAAGTTACAATGATCTGCTGTGTGTTTCACATATTAAAAAATGCTGGGTTGTTGTTACAGTAAAATGGGCAGTTTTTACCCAACACTTAGTTGTAGTTACCAAACAATTTGTTGTTTTTTACCCAACATTGTGTCATTTTTAACCTGCATTTTGTTGTTTTTACCCGATACTTTATTGTTTGCCTAAAGTGTAACTATTTTTGCTGTTACATTTTGTAAATTTTAACTGATATTGTGCTGATTTCACCAACTATTGTGTTGTTTTTACCTGCTCAGAGTAAGTGGTAAACCTCTGAGGAGGAGAGAGAGAAAAAGGGAGTGATGGGGAAGAGGAGAGGGGGAGGTTGTCCAGAACCAGCCGCCGCCTCCTTCCTGACGTTGTCACTCTTTCTGCTGAACAAGAAACCTCCTTATCCACTCCTTCCTCTTATCCATCACCTCCTTTTCTTTCTTCTTCTCCTTCATCACTTTCTTGTTTCTTTTCCTTTCTAATTTGTCTCTTTACCGTATTTTTAGCATTTCCCCAAAAAAATAAATCAAAAATGGACAGTGACTGAACATGGTTACTGTAAAATAACATCAAACACTGTGAGTAACCTAGAAATTGTTAAAAATACATTCACACATGTATGATACACCCTTAATAATGCTGGATTGTTTTTAACCAGTGCTAACTAATTACTGGTCTAACCCAGGAGAATGGGTGGCAGATGTTGGATTAAAAACAGCCCATCTTACAGGAAGTAGTCAGTCCACTATTTACCCACATCTGGGAAAAAATAACCCAGTATTTTTTATTTTTTTATTCTGTGTAATTATTCACCTCAGCTCTGTGTTGCCGAGATGAAAAGAAAAAGTTAATTAGCAAATCAAAGGAATAGTTCAACACTATGTGAAACACGCCTGCTCTCTTTATTTCCAACAGTTCGATGAGAAGACTGATGTCATGCTCAGGTTCATCGCATGGTTAATGTAAAGCTACAGCCAGACCAAGATGGACAGGAAGCAGGAGGGAAGCAGCGCCTCACAAAGACTCCACAAGCTGGTCAACAAGCTAATCATGGGACTTTACTTTTGGCATGAGTATCTTAGCATAACTTGGCTCATCATATGACTGAAGCTACATTTAATTTGTTAAGCTCCAAGATTTATGTTGGACCCGTCAGCTGTTCACTCCTTATAGTTTGCCAATAGTTTGTCAGTAGGAAGTACAAAGCCCTTCTCTTGGACCAGGAGCTCTACATCTTCCTGCTCTTCTAATATCCAATCATCATTATCATCATCAGCAACGCCATTACAATCAACAGCACAACAGTATCATTACTGCCATTGTCGAGCTTTTTTTTAATCATAATATTCATCATCATTTCACACTCATCACTCTCTCATCACGAAACTATTTTCAAAGATATTTTCCACAATGTTTCTAACATTCAGACTTTATATCATCACCATGACTCCTCACAGTCTTTGACTTCCCTGCCTCCCTCCTTACGCAGCTCATCCAGCACCATATAATTCACAGCATTTACAACAGAACCCTCCCAAAGGTGATACAGCATTATTGCTGGTCATGTAACAGATTATGAACCAATAAATATTCAACCTTTTTTTAATGGATATTTCACAGCCAATCTCCAGGATCCGAGAATAAAAATAAAAATAAAAAGAAGAAGAACTGATGGACAGATTTGCTACTTTGCCTGAGTGTCTGTGTGTCTGCATTGCTCTGTGCTAAGTTTGGAAAACAGGGAATCTAGCAGGTTGGATCAGGCAGTCTGGTTCCTCATCAAGCATGCTGGCCAAGTAAATTTGTTTAATTAGTAAACCTGGCAAATAGCGCCGGCTCCTAGAGTGCTGTGTATGTGTATTTGTGCGTTCACGTGTTTTTGTGTGAGTCCAAACCATCAGCAGACTCCAAGACTGTTTTGTAGCACGGCTCCCAAAAATAGTTTACAGCCAGCAATTCGAGGAGTGAAAATCTCCTCAGCAATGATGAAACCGTGTCGCGCTTCCCTGATGATTTTCGAATCACTGTCATTCTGCCCAAACAATGCTGCAGCTGGAATGGAGTCAAGCCACATTGAAGTTTCATAGTGATGAAATCACCAGCAATCTCGGAAAAACGATGCAGAGTCCAGCTACATTTCTTTTGACCCCATTTCTGTCTGGGTGAGAGGTAAGAATCTTGATACCACTTCAATGCTCAGTGTTATTCCTTGTTAAACTAAAATCATTCTAGTGGAAACAAAAGAAGCTGGACATGCACGGTTTCTCCTGAGGTTGTGTTCGATCACATACAAAAAGAAAATAATGAAATACAGTAATTGTTACAATAATGTTGTAAATAGGGCAGGATGTCAGAGCATCTTCCCATCTCCTACATGGAAACAGTTTGCAGTTCAACAACATTGCTGCAAGAGCTAGAAAGCACCCAGAGAGCACAAACCTCTGACAAGGCATAATCCAGCTGTACTGAGGCTACAGACTGAACACTGCTGCCCTCTTGTAGTGAAATAGCAACATTCAATAAGGATATTCCTGGATTCCTGCCTACAATGTAATAATGTTGCTTGGTCTTTAGCTCTCAAAAATAATTCATAAAGATCTGTTTGGTTGTAATGTTGCAGACAAACAAACAAACAAACAAACATTGGCACAGCACAGTTCAGTACTGGAGCTGCTGTTCAGCATCAAAAGAACAACAAAGATGATCTCCATGGAGACAATAACAGCAGACACTCATTTCATCCTTTTGCTAATTTTTATTCACACGACGTCTCGATCGGAGCAGCCAGGTGTCAAGAGCTGACATATTTCTTTCCACTGCATATTTTTCTCCACTTTTCTGAACATTTCTTTGGGTCCAAACGGCAAAATAGTGAACTGACAGCAACAGGACAGGAGGGGAGCAGCAAGCATTGCATTAGCGCGTGGAGGAGAGGTGTATTCACTGAGTTGCCATCATTACACCTGGCCTCTCCACTGGCCAGATTAGGCAGGCAATTACAGTTGTCTGCCTATTGGGTTTGGCAGCACAAATACTGGCTATCAGCTGCCATTGTCTCTCCCCGCGCTGTCATGGAAAAAGCAAACAGGCGTACATCCACACAGACACTCGCTCATCTCCCGTCTCTTGCTTACTCTGTATTTTATTATTCCTGCTGCTCTCTCTTTCCAAGCGAACACCCTGCCTCTGTGTGTGAGACTGACCACTGAGATGCTGAGGGTGGCAGAGAGCCTGCTACTGGTCTTCACTGTGCTCTCATTGTGCCAAAGCCATCCAAATGCCAGTGATGCCTGCAGGGCATGCCCGCTGAGTGCGTATGCTTGTGCAGTGTGCGTCTACGTGTTGTTGTTGTTTTTTGTTTTTTTTTATATCTCTGCATGTGCATGTGTGTGTAAAGCTGAGTGTTTCTCTTTTCGCCCACGGGTGACTCAGTGCTGTGATCCTGCCCCGGTTCCTCAATGGGATGCTTCTCGTTGCTGTTGATGTTGTTGTTGTTGACTGAAAACACTGCATGCTGTGTGTGCGTGTGTGTGTGTTTGGTGTGTGTGTGTGTGTGTGTGTGTGTGTGTGTGTGTGTGTGTATTTGTACATGTGATAGCAAATCACAA
>OOFC01000616.1:9444-19618 GCA_900323345.1 Pseudochromis fuscus
AGAAGGAGAAGAAGAGGAAGAAGAGGAGGAAGAGGAGAAAGAAGAAGAAGAAGAAGGAGGAGGAGAGGAAGAAGAAGGAGGAGGAGGTGGAAGAGGAGGGAGGAGAAGGAGAAGAAGAACAAGGAGGAGGAGGAAGGAAGAAGAGGAGGAGGAGAAGAAGAAGAAGAAGGAGGAGGAGGAGGAGGAAGAGGAGGGAGGGGAAGAAGAAGAAGAAGAAGAAGAAGAAGAAGAAGGAGAAGAAGGAGGAGGAAGAGGAGGGAGGAGAAGAAGAAGAAGAAGAAGAAGAAGAAGAAGGAGGAGGAGGAGGAGGAGGAGGAGAAGAAGAAGAGGAAGAAGAAGAAGGAGAAGGAGGAGGAGGAGGAAGTGGTAGGTACAAGTGTTTTCCTTCTTCAAGAACAAATTCATGACTTCATCACATCTTCATGGATTCAGTGTAAACCTCTGCACAGGAGGAGACTGTGAGACCATCAGATGAAGATCATAACTTGTTGGAGGTTTGTCACTGTTAAGGTTTCATATTTCATCTGTTTCAATCCCAGACTGTTTATAGACACAGTCACCGTGACCTCTGCTGTTGGTTTGTGGACTCACCACCAGAGGGCAGCAGTGTTCAGTATGTAGCATCACTACAGTACATCGAATGAAGTTGTTTGTTAATTTTCTGATGCTACAAACGATTTAAAACGAGATCAGATTGAGTTCAGTTGTGATCCTTGGTTTAAAGTGACGCTGCAGTTTCACTTCATCGTCTCTTGGTGGCGATGATGATGAACTTGCTGTCATGTTGTCGTATTTTTGAGGAAGTGAAACCGAAGACGTTACGCTTCAGTTCAACTTGTTTCTCAACAGTTTGATTCATCTTGTCAGGTTTTTCGCTGACGACTTCCTGCTCTCCGCTCAGCAGATCTCCAACGCTGCCATCATGACGCTGCAGTTTAGAAACTTTTCCCGGTTCTTCATTTTTATTTTTAAAGCAGAACAAGTGTGATTTAGTCAGCGATTGAGAGTTTTGATTCATCTTTAGCTCTTCAGTTTTTTCACGAAACACTCAGTTTATCTGATTCATGTTTTGCTTGCTCCAACGTGTCATTATTCAGCAGATCTCAAGAAAACATGACACAGCAGATTATTTTTAATCCTCTTGTTTCTTGCTTTACAAGATTTATTCTGCATCCTTATTTTTTTCACACTTTTCTTTGTATTTTCTCTACTTTTTTCTTCCATCTGCAAACACAAAGCTGGGTTGTTTTAACTCAGACCTGGTCAGTACTGCACTGATTATATGTTGGGTTCATTTAGTAAGATGGACTATTTTTAACTTTTTAGTAATTTCACCCAATATTTAACTTTTTTCTCCAACAATCTCACTGGATTACATTTACACAACATGTAGTTCGTCCAATATTGACCCAGATTAAAATAACCAACATTTTTTGGTGCACACTTTTCTGTCTTTTGTCTTTTTCCCCCATTTGTCCATTGTTTTTTTTAGCACCTATTGTTTTTCTGTCTGTTTTTCCCATCTGTTTATATTTCTCATCTTTACTCTTTATATTTCAGTCTTTCTCATTCATTTTTTTGTATTTTCTTGCTCTAAGTTTCCACTTTTTCTCAGTGTTCTTTACTTTTTCCTCTCTTCAGCTTTTGTCTGCACAGTACTTTAAATGTGAGCACCTTCAATAAATAAAAAAACAATCATTCGTCCCAAATATCGGGGTCATTTTCGGGCCGTGAGTGAAAATCCTGAGGTGCAGTAGAGTCAGTTCACCCACCGCCTCATGTTTAAGCAGCAAACCAAATGTTTACCATCCTCCTGCCTCAGTGTGATAACAGATAAATGAAAGGACGAAGCTTAAAGACATAAAGATACAGCTCCAGTCGTCATCACTGTGCAATAAAGGAACATGAGGTTTATTGGTTTATGGATCATGAACTGTGGTTTTAACCTGACGTCTGAAGAACAATACAAGTGAAGCCTTGTTCTCACGTGAACACATCAGCTGAACCTCCCCTCAGCCTCGTCAATCATTACTCACATCGGACAATAAAATACCAGAGATAGCAGCCACTGTAAACTGAACGCATGTAAACTCTGCACTTTAACCCACAACACTTTTCATAACATGTCATCAAAGACTCGGATGCTTTGTGGTCACGTTTCAGTGTTTTCAGCGTCGCACGAAACCATGTGACCGACCTGATGGAAACGTTTTCTCCAATAAACCACAGCTGGAAAAACTCGAAACATACCGTTTACATTTTGTTACAATTGTAATTAATCTTTTAATTACAATTAAAATATTCATGAAATTGTTACATTTGTATTCTATACATCTTTAGAGTGTTTTTTAAATCCACAAACACAAGATTAAAACCCATAAATGTTCATAACCAGAACTTTTTGTTTAAGATACATTCACAACTTTTACTCACAAATATCATTGGTTTTATTTACATACTTTCAGCTCAAATATCAAAATGTTGGGCTCTTTGAGGACAAGTTACCCAACATTCAACATTCATTTTTATTCTCCATCTTCTGCTTGTTATTATATTCAGCTTTTATTTTATTTTTTTAGTAATTTTTCATCGTGGGAGTGAATGGAGGGAAATTCCACTTCCTCCACTTTGAACTTCAACTGCTTCAAAATACTTTGAGCTCCAGACACGGTTCAGACTTTGAACTGGTCACAAAGCTTTGAACTGGTCCACTTCCTGTCAGATTTTTAATATCTTTAACACTTTTTGAATGATTGCAGTTTGACTTCTGTTTGCCTGTTTCAGAGGTTATACTGAGGGTGTAGTGCACAGAGGTTTCTGGACTGGATGACATCACACTAAAGCATTTCCTGGAAGATTATTTCACCATCCACGCTGCATTTTCTCAACATTTTGACTGTTTCTTAAAGTTACTAGAATCCAGCAGTTGACATGATTCTGCGAATTCACCACCTTCAGCTTTCTGACTGGTTCAGGTTTCAAAGTCCTGGAGCTGGTCCTGCATCCTGCCGCGGTGCCTGTTTGTTGGCTTAAGCTCGGAGTCATTGTCTCCTCACTAGCTCCTGTACGTACAGTATGGATGTGGGAACCTGGGTCTCTCCACAAAGCCAACTTCCTTCCTGAGCCTCCCCAACACTGAGGGAGGGGTTCTGGTCCAGAGAAGCCTTGTTCGTGTCACGTTTGCCTCCCAGGTGGACTCCCGTCGGCACGTAGACAAACAAACACACAATCACTGCTCGGGGAGGTCGTGCAGCTTCGCTTCGTCCGACTGAAACCTGCTGCAGCGTCGTTATGTTCAGGGAGGTTTCAGTGCAATCACCAGGATTAGAAAATGTATTTGCAGGATGTACGTCTGGTGTTTGGAGATGAACTTTGATTCACTATTAACTCAGAAAAAATCCTCCAGTCGAGTTCAGGTCCTTTGTTTCTCTAAACTGCAGAAGGTACCAGCCTCTATTTGAGGTCGACTCGTATCAGAGGCAGGACTTTACTTTTACATTTCTTCTGTTTCATCACTTTAATGTGTCATATTTCAGGGTGAAGTACGTATTCAAACACAGGGAGATTAGGGGCGGGGTTAGTTTGATTGACAGCTCTGAACTCCAATTATTTTCAGGTGGTTTCACTGTGAACTGCAGTCTCAAGGTAAACTGAAGTATACTTAATTTATTCATCCCTGATTTTCTCGTTGCCTGTATTTAGCTTTCATTTAGCCTGTAAGAACATTTCAATATAAAAACTATCTTTATGCTCCTGAACTCTGCGCCTGCTATGACTGATGATGGTCAGTTGGTGCTCTCATCTCTCTCAGTGCTAACACCAACAACGTTCATTATTGTATTACTTTCAGTTTGTCTCGGTTTGGTTCACCTCCACACATGATTTTGTGGACGCAGGACTGTCCGCTGTATGAAATAAATATCTGGACACAGTGAAATAAAACATATTTTCTACAATCAAAATGTCTTCTTGTCACTTTTCCTTTGAACTAAAATGTCTTTAATTAAAGTTATTTAAATACAAACATATAATTTACCATGTTCAAGTGTTTTAAACCAAACCAATACAATCATTAAGTTGCACAAGAGGCTGAGGCTAGTTGGTTAGCTAGTTAGCTTTAGCACATAACAAAAATAGCATTAAACTAGACTTTGAAAAATAAAAGAGGAAACCTGATAAACTAGCTGAAGCTAAGCTAATGCTTTTTCAGCAGCTGTAACCAACCAGAGAACATTTTTTGTTTCACATGGTGTTATTTATTTAATAATTTATATTCTCAGACTCTGGCCTCAACTTTAAAGGAAGTCACTGTACACTTCAAAGGAAGCTAGCATGTCTTATTTACCATTTAATGTTCAAACTTCTTTACAAAGAGAAGTTATGAGGCATGAATTAATAGTATAAATGTGATGCTTTATAGCAACTGTATGAACTTACTGTCCTGTTAGCAAACCAAGCTAACATTATTGTAGCTGGTGAACTAACAGCACCACTCTGCGAGCTGTAGCATTAGCGGTGTACTCACTTGAGGTCGACCAGGATGTCTTTGGTCGTGGTCTTCTTCCGGCAAAAACAGCCTCCTCCCATAGACACCTTGTAGTTGATGTTGTGGAAACTGACGGTGGCGCCGTAGCATTGTCGGCTCCCACCTGCAGACTGTGGGAAACAGCAAATTCATCCCTAAACTAGAACAAAGCACAGACATGTTGCTATAATGTGTAACATTAGCATCGGGGTGGGAGGTTACTGTCCCCTACCTGGTGTTTGGAGGATCCGTTCAGTCCGGCCTCCATCTCTACCTCACAGTTCGACATCTTTCCTCTCGCACCTCCTGAGGGAAAACACCGAGGAGACGTTTCACACTTACCAACAAGTCTTACAGAAATCTTTTCCAGTAATCTTTAACTTAAGCTAGCGCCTTATGTCAGGTGTTGGATGTGTAACAGTTACGTGATGTGGTTTTAGTTGTAGCTACATGCTTGCATAACTGCAGGTGGTTGTTAAGGTGGATTCACAGCGGTGCCAAAAGATAAGGTTAACATGGGCGTGGACGGCAGCGCTTCAGTCGTCTGCAGCTCATCAGCAGCTGAACTGATTTAAAGAAAACCAGCGTCCATGTTTCCACTCAGGGCACTAGCATCAGGTGGAGGATAAATAATCATCTGTTCCCTCAGTTTAACATCAAAGGAACCATCAAAGGAACAGATTGTTGTCCTTGACCTTTGACCTTTGACTTATCAATTAACAGAAAAATCTGTGTAAAATTACAGAATCAAAACTTCACTTATTTACAGGAACTAGACTGAGTCTCAGTCTCATCTTTAAATAAATATATTTGTGTGAATTTAAACTGAAATGTGTGAATGTTTTGTAAGAAAAACACTAAAATTATTTTACAAAATGAAATGTGATGTTTTTTAATGTTATTCTCATGTACATTCACTGTTTCCTTGTATAAAATATATCTAGAATATTTTCATGTGTCACACCAACAGTCACCATCACATGTGACTGGACTTGAGCAGTTCTGCAAAGAGCAGTGAGTGAATACAGCAAAGTCTGGATGTGCAGGGTTGATGGAGACGTATCCCATCAGAATAAAAGATGTAATTAAAGCAGAAGGTGGTTCAACAAAATACTGACACAAGAGAGTAATCCTTCATCACTCAGTGATTCTGGTCGTTTTTTCTGACCTTACTGTGTGTCTTTCACTTTGATGTTATAAGTGTACTGAGTAACTACAGCCGCACTGCAAAGTAACAAAATGAAATGACTGTACTCACTGTACTTGCTGGTTAATTAAACCCAGGACGACCCAACATTTATCGTATTTTCCGGACTATTGAGTGCACATGTCTATAAGTCGCTATTGAATTTATTCCAACAGTTTCATGTGGTCCACTCTGACCAGGTCTGATGTGACGACGCCAAATGTATCGGCGGCTTGGAGCTAGCTAGCTTGTAAAAAGCTAACGAGCTTCGTGCCGCCGATACATAAGTCGCAGGGTTCAAAGTCGGAAAAAAGTAGCAGCTTATAGTCCGGAAAATACGGTAGTTGGTGCAGTTCTGCGTTAAAACAACATTTTTTAGTGTGTGCAGAAAAAGAGACGTAAGAAAAATGTAGAGAAAATAAACAATAAAGAGGAAAAGCACAGAAAAGTTCAAACATGGTGACAATGAAAAGAGCAACAACAAAATAAGGAAGCAGAATGAAGTGTTCTAAAGAGGAAGTTCCTTTAAAGGTCAGTTCACCAGGAGCTGCAGCGTCATGTTTTCAGTGATTCAATAATAAACTGCAGCGTCATGTTTTCAGTGATTCAATAATAAACTGCTGTGTCATGTTTTCAGTGATTCAATAATAAACTGCAGTGTCATGTTTTCAGTGATTCAATAATAAACTCCTGTGTCATGTTTTCAGTGATTTAATAATAAACTCCTGTGTCATGTTTTCAGTGATTTAATAATAAACTGCAGCGTCATGTTTTCTGAGATCTGCCCAGTAAAAGATACGTTGGACAGTCGACTCATTGGGTTATCTTTATGATTCAGACAAACTGTGTTTCATGAAAACATTGAAAAACTGAATTTGAAGCAAAATTCTAAAATTTTTGGGTAAATTACATTTTAGGTAAAAACAACATTTGGTGTAAAAACAATTATTTGCAGTTAAAAAAAACCAAATGTGTAAAAACAAGAGCATTTGACATGTTGGGTGAAATCAGTCCATCCTACTGGGTCAAAGTGACCCAGTAGTTAGTCCAATATTTACTCAGGTCTGGGTCAACACAACCCAACATCTTTTCAACATCTGCACTCAGATACAGCAAAAAAATAGGTAGAACGTCCTGTGTAGGATTTCTGTGTTTACTTTTTGACAGATTGCTGAAGATGACATCACAAATCTAATGTGCTCGTTATGTGTACGATGTGCTGTGTCAGCAGTTTTCTGCTGCGTGGTCCTCGACCTTCAGCGGTGATAAGTTTCCTGCAGAGCTGCTGATCGGCCAACGCAAATCAAATCTGTCAAAGTCACAAGCAGCACAACTTTCCCTCCTCTCTCTGCTGGGCACAGATGTTCAAACCACCAGGTGTGTCCTAAACCACAGCTCCTGATCAACACAGATGAATAAATATAAAGTAAGAGGTCATCACTCACCTGCTGAAGTCAGAGAGTGGCAGTGAGAGCAGCTGCTGAGGGACGTCCACGTCACAGGACGCTGAGCAGCTGTAGACCACACAGTCTGACAGAGTGTGCTGTGAACCCAGGTTTATGACTGAAGGCCAGATAAGACGAGTCATCACAGTGGGCTGCACTGCATCCGACTCTCCCTCCTCCAGTGGTGAAACTCCTGCATTAGTCACATATGATGAAACAGTCGTTTGTCATGTACGTTCAAAGGGTGATTTTCACTGATGCGTTGTTGTGTTTCATGTAACAAGTGTTAAATATAACTTTATGGGGGGGGGTTGTACTGCCTATAGCTTTAGATTCAAAAATAATTAATCTTAACATTCTTTTAATTAAAAAAAAATTCAGTTATCACAATTATTCACATTAATACTCCTGTGTTTTTGTTGGATTTAATTAGCAGGAAAACAATCATTAAAATGAAAACATAGATAGATAGATAGATAGACAGACAGACAGACAGACAGACAGACAGACAGACAGACAGACAGACAGACAGATAGATAGATAGATAGATAGATAGATAGATAGATAGATAGATAGACAGATAGATAGATAGATAGATAGATAGATAACATCAGTGACAATAATAATAATTTGTGAATGTATTATTTCGTGTATAAACAGAAGCACCACATCTCCGATCATGTTTACACTGCTGTAGTTTTTTCTTGAACGAATACCCTAAAAACAATCATCCTACAAACAGTGTAAATAATTTACACCCTAGTAGTTTTATTGATATAGTTTTAATCCGAGGGGAACTCTTTGTTTTTACCTTGTTTACTTTCAACCCGCCAGATTTGTTCGTCGTCACTCTCGCGACATCTTGTGGCGCAACATGAGCGCAGCAGCCGAACGGGAAGGACGAGCAACTCTCGCGATACTTGCGCTGTCCAAAGGTCCTCCGTGGTTCTGCTCTGGATTGAAACAAACAGTGGTCGGAAAAGTCGGTTATGACCCGAGAAACCTGCTTTTTCTGCCGGTAAGAGACGCGGATAAACCCCCGTGATATGTTCACATCTTACACATGAACACTTTATGTCACATGAAGCGGTTTGTTCGAGATTCACGTTGTTTTTCTTGAACGTTTAAACCAAACTGCGCGAGTCCGTTAGCAGCACCTGGTCCTGGCAGGATGTAACAACTTTATTGTTTTTAACTTTATCTCAAATTTTAAAACAAAATACGTCTGTAATTAAATTTGATTCAGATTTAAATGTGACCAGGCGTTGCTTTACGTAATTCACTTTATTTGTTTGTAAGCTAATTGTGAATAGATAGTTTCCTTTTGGAAGTAAAACCTAAAAATGTTCATGTATATTATTGTTTTATATAAATATTCATATTTATTTATAAAGCACTGGACTGTAGACCCTGATGATGAGGATGGTGGTGATGATGATAAGGATTATGTTGAGGGTGTTGAGGATGATGGTGATGATGCGGCCTGCAGACAGTTGATGAGCTGTGAAGAGGATGAGGAAGAGGAGGATGAAGATGAGGGTGAACCACAGTCAGCTGCTGTTTCTGTCCCAAGATGAAGAAACTTCTGGAAACTTCCAGAAAGAAGGAACACTGCAGGTCGGACGGCAGGAGAGAGGTCAGCTGTTCTATTCTATTCTATTCTATTCTGTTCTATTCTACTGTGTTCTATTCTACTCTGTTCTATTATATTCTTTTCTATTCTATTCTACTCTGTTCTGTTCTATTATTTTCTATTCCACTCTGTTCTATTCTATTCTATTCTCTTTGTATTGTTTTATATTCTACTACATTCTATTCTATGTCAGTCTATGTTGGTCAGTTGTATTCTGTTCTATTATTTTCGAATTGTTTTACTCGATTCTATTTGTTTTGATTCTATTAATTTGGTTCTATTCTATTGTTTTGTTCTACTGTCTTCTATTTGTTTTGGTTCTACTCTGTTCTATTGTTTAGATTCTACTCTGTTCTATCTGTTTTGGTTCTGTTCTATTCATTTTGGTTCTACTCTGTTCTAGATGTTTTGGGTCTGTTATATGTGTTGTGGTTCTATTCTATGTGTTGTGGTTTTACTCTATGTGTTGTGGTTCTACTCTATGTGTTGTGGTTCTATTCTATGTGTTGTGGTTCTATTCTATGTGTTGTGGTTTTACTCTATGTGTTATGGTTCTACTCTCTGTCCACCTGGTGGTCAGTGGGGGCAGCAGCAGTTTGTGACTCAGTGTAAAGACTGTGTTCAGGAGAACCTTCACAGAACCTCCCACTAACCAGCGTCCATGTCTCAGCTCTCACTCAGAGGTTCTGTCGGCTCAGGGGGAACCTGCTGTTCATCCTCAGGAAACAGGTGAGTGCTGGAGAGGGGGCGGGGCTCCAACAGGAAGTGACCTCACTGTGTTGTTGCAATTTAATCTGCTCTGAGACTCATGGGTGATATGATGAACTCAGGCTGGAGGTCTGGAGGAGGTTCTGCTGCTGGAGAGGTGTGACATCAGGAGGATCCCCGAGGGGGGGAGGAGCCTGGCTGTTGGTACAACACACACACACACACACACACACACACACACACACACGACATATAGTATATAAATTCAAGGCCAAGCAGTAAATTGTGTGTGTGTGTGTGTGTGTGTGTGTGTGTGTGTGTATGTGTGTGTAGTCTTCGAGAGTGGCGACCCTCCCGTCCTCCTGCAGGCGAGCAGCTCAGCAGAGTGTACGTCCTGGCTCGTCGTCCTGAGAGACGCCAACACCGAGATGCTGGCGAGACGCATCGCTCGGCTGCGCGCGCTCGTCAGCTCACACACGCTTCAGTGCGATGACATCACAGGAAACCACAGAGCTGCAGGTGAAAGGATTTACCCAGAATTCACAGCGATAAGACGCCTGGCTGCAGACCGCCTGTCTCTTCTGTCCACTCAGGACTCTTACTTGAGATCCTCATCTTTATCTTTATTTATTATATTTCAGTTTTCTCCTACTTCTACTTTTTTCTACCTCTCTGCG